>JBBPCW010000014.1:13874097-13886980 GCA_037974425.1 Phenacogrammus interruptus | reverse complement strand
TCTCTAACAAGCTTTGAATGCCCAGAAGGAAAGGAGTTCTGGGGGATCCTGCCATCTTTGTTTACAGGAAACTCCAGGGGACACCAGATGTAGAAGTACAAGGTGACCCAGCTCCAAGCGTATGGGAATGGAGAAGGTGGAATCCTCCTCTTCTATATTAGCACACTGTTTGACATTAGATGGATTGAAGTCTTTGTTTTGACAAGTAATCACTGCCTTAAGAACCAGATATAAACGGCTTGTTGAGTCTCAGAACTTTAAACAACTCCTCTGTTAGACATTTCTCTAACTGCTGTGCCACAAGAAATAAATCACTGTTTTGTTTTTTTTACATTAATACGTCTCGTGGTGAGCTTCCTTATATTGGTGTTTTTTAAAGACCCTTTTTTGGGAAAAAAATTTTAACAGTCTTAATAATGAGTGAACGGACTCTCTTTGTGTGCCTTTATGTACCCAAGTAATTGTTGTGCATTGTTTTTTTCTTCACTCATTGAATGTGTAATTGGATGATGCAAATTATGACGCAATTATACAGAACCTGCATAATATTTAAAATATAACATCCTATAACAGATATTGAATGATTTTACAATGCAACAAAAATATAAAATTTACCCAATTTCAAATTAGGTTTTTAGTTTTAATACAAATTAAAAGAATAGATTAAAAAGTATAAAAATGTTTACGTATATCTATGAGCTAGATAGAATTAAAAAAAAAAAAAACACTTTTTTTTTTACTGTATAAAATGACACCGACATCCGGAAGAATGAAAGGTTGATTAAATAAAAGCGTGTTCAGCAGGAGATTGCGTGTGCATGTGTGTGTTTATAAACACATCACACATCCCAGCTCATCGCATTTTAAATATTGAAAGTTAGTGGCGGCACCAAGCCGTTCCAGTTTCCGTGTTCTTTGTCACCGAAAAAAGGTTTAACGATGATTGGATGCTTGAAATCCGCCCATACTGCTTGAGGAACGCCCATTTTGTTCTGCAGAGACTAGTACTTGGCTTTTGGGGTTCGCCGATCAAGCTATTTTTAGCCAATATCGGCCAATCATGATCGGTGGCCGATCAATCGGAGCATCACTAGTAAAATTAGTGCTGGGCTTGTGCAGTTTCTCTTCTCAGCTTTATGTTAAGCACACAGAGAATAAGGAACGGACAAGTAACTAGAAGAAAGTGAACACATACCTTCTTAAAGACGATATGAGGTTGATGCTGCCTCTTTTTCACTGGGGAGAAAAAAAACAAAAAACAAAACAAAAAGTCATTATTTATCAAAACCTGGGCCAAAGTCTAAAATGTTTAGGAAAGGGGCATGTAACTGTAATAATGTTCTGTTGTAGTATAAACCTCACTCACATGAGCATTTCGGACATAATGGCTCTTCTTCACTTCCCGTCACAAGGTATTCACACCCACACTTTGCACAAACACTGAAAGAACACAAATATTTATGTCTGTCAGGGAGGGTCTTTAGCCAAATGCAGTCGAACATTTGAATATGCAGATAAAAACTAATATTAGCCAATAGTATTACACAAAACATTATTTCCTTGTAACACTTGTCATTTTTTTCTGAACATTTTGAAGACAATCAATGCAAGAATGTTTGCTGTGATTGGAATGTTAAGGGTTTTACTCACTTTAGAGAGAAACCGTTCTCCTCCTTTCCTCCATTGAGTGATATGTTGGGATCCAATACCAGTGAAATATCTGGGGAACTGCTAAGTGCACTCAGGTGTGTGGAAGTCTCTTTTTCTGGAATTTCATTTGGGCTGACAGGGGCCAGAGGGGCCTGGAGCCAAGAGTGGGGCAGTAATGCAGCTTTACCTTTCTCAAGAGCGGTAAATTGGCCAAATAATTGGGAGGAGAAGTCCCCCAGTCTTAGAGAAGGTGAAAGGCTGGATGGCAGGGTCTGGTGGCTGAGTGGGGAAATTTGGATAAGTTGTGCTGGGCTGCTGTGAGATTTGTTTGAGGGTGAAGGTATGACCACACCAAGTGGCAGCAAGTTTGGGGTAATTTGGGGTCTTGTGGCAAAACTGTCTGGGCAGTGGACCATGTTCCAATCTTTAGTTTTGGCACTGGAGGGGGAAATGCTGGAATGTGTGGCTTCTTCAGTGATGCTGGACTTTCGACGCTGGAGAAATCACAAACGATAAAGGAAAGCATTATATACTTTATAATAACACATGATCCACTATGTAGACATTGTGAAAATAGTATATGCACAATTATACTTCTACAGGTCGGCCAGTAAATAAATATTGAAGCATTCGACTCTCATTCAGTCTATACTGGAGATTTCACAGATTCATGGATTGTTACATCTGTTTATAATGTGCTAGTTATTATTAGGATGCTGTGACACCTTTTGCTTTAAAAACAGAATGAACACAGCTAGGGAAAGTGATCTAGAAAACATTGGAGGATTTCACTGCCACTGCCAGTCTTGCTCCAAGCAGACTTACATCCCTTTATCTCAAAGATGCTCAATAAGATTTCCACCTCTGTGTGGTATACCACACACCACTGGACTATTTGATCCGTGTGATTTTGGGAGGCATATCTACTGCTATGGTTTTTGTAGAGAAACGTGCAGGCATTACCTTTGTTATGGCAATATCTTGCAGAAAAATTCCTTGATTGAAGTCAAATTGAGTCAAGTCAACCCTGACACGTCTAGTAAGTTCTTTCTTACTCCTGATTCGGTAGCCCCTTGGACTGCAAAAGAATGGGAGAGAAATCATCATGCCACTTTTTCACTACCATAAGGAACCATGCCATAACACAAACAAATGTTTTTCCATTACAAACAGTGTGACTCATACCCGAGCTGTCACACGTCTGCTCGATGGCAGGGCAAAAAGTGGGCTGTAGCTGAGCTAACTACATCACTCCCTTCTAATTGGTTGAAATGTCATCCCAACATAGAAAAAGGTCATTGTTGATTTTTTTTGTTTTTTTAACTGTCCGTGCAAAAAACAGCAATTGAGATACAAACCGACAACTGGGAAGCACTCTGTTGGGCTGAAGATACATTTCACTGGGGGGTTTCTATGGAACTAACAAATATATGTTTATATATGTACACTGTGAGAAATGCAAAAAGGGTACCAGGCCACTGCTAACAAGTTAGCTGGGTTAGATTTCCATCACATGGCTGAAATTCAAACAAGATTATAAATAAAAAATACCACAATAACAAAAGTAGCTCCAACAGAAATATCTACAGTCAAAAACTGCCTATTGTAAAGTGCCCTTAGAGAAGCAAACAGAGAAAAAGAAGAGGTCTTTAGGTACTCAGTACGTAAACTACAGTTCATTCATCTACCTCCTATAGTGCATGGTTTGTCTGGCAACATTGCTGCCCGTACGTAGGAAGACCACTTTTCGTTTCCAGCCTTTGCCCAGTTCAGGGCAGTCCAACCACTCATCATCCGTAGTCACTTTTCGACTCCTTCCTTTCTGCCTGTCAGACACAAGCAAAAGTTTAAGTATTAGACTGCATTTAGCCCAGTACGGCACTCACTGCGGCTCAGGGCAGCAGGATATGGAAAAACTACCCAAGGATTTCGAACATAAATTTTTTTTGTGACCACTGGACTTTTGACTTTATTTTACTTATATTAAATGTTTATATTAAGATTTAAACAGATTATTAGTGACCCTCCACAAAAAGAAGTTTGCTTTCACAGCTACAGCAGTCTGTTTGGAAAAGAGTGTTGCATTTTGTTACGGAACTTAGTTTCATACCCTCCTATACTCTTTGGATTTCATCGTTTAAACATGGCATGTGGTAAAATTACAAAAAAAGTTGGCAAAAGTTCAAGGAATTAACATTTTGAGGAGGTGAAATAGTGTAGTCAGTACATCCGTCAGGGTTGATGGGGAACAATTTCATTGCATCTTGACATCTCATCACAGCAGGCACATTTATGATTAATACAGCACCGTAGTATATAAAGAATGAAAAAGCAAAACATACCATCCACCTCTGCCCCTTTTAACATTTGGTTCAGTGATTCTAGGTCTTCGCACACCTCCTTTGCCACCTTTGCCTCCATCTTCTTCCAAAGGTTCCAGCCAATCAGCAGATGGTTCGTCCTCGGTCTCGCCGAAATCCGTGACAATAGAGACTGTGGCCACACTGACAGGGAACTCGTCCAAAAAAACAGTCTCGGTCTCCTCCTGTCCACTCTCTGTCTGTCCCCTCAACTCTTCTGTCATTTCATCCATCACTATCACACTCTCAAACCAGTGGAGCTGGACTCATCCGAGGAACAAGGGAGGGATTCACATCCTTTTATCCGCAGCAGAGTTCAGTCCATGACAATTATAGATACTGGTTTCATTTCAAGCTGCCAAAAAATGTAAAAGCAGTTAATACTAATTAACAAACACTGGAAAGTTGAAAAACACCAAAAATGGTTGTGCATTAATTAAACAATCAGCATATAAAACCATTATATTCATTTGTGCATCTGCTGCACTAACCAAGTCTAAACACTAGTCACCTTATTTTACTGGCAACTGAGGAAAATCAGCCAAATGATAAGAGAAATGTCTGGGAGGAATATGACATGAAAATAAAATTAAGCAATTTATTAAGCAACTAAAAACCTACTTTATTTGGTTGAGCATGTGTTAAAAGTACAAGTCTGACAACCCTGTCTATGTAATTAATAGCTAATACTCAATCTAGGCAAGGAAGTAAAAGGCAATAAAAAATAATCCTCATTATAAAGAAGTCTCTTTCAACAGCCTGAGGCCTGAGGCTAGCAAAACACGCTCCACTGGAACGTGATGGAGAATTTTTAGAGGGAGGAGGGAAAAAAAAAATCCACGGGCGGTTGCCATGGTGATGGTATTCCAGTCGAGCAGAGCGAACAGAGAGGCCAATAAAAACGGCCTCCATCTCGATATCTGCAATGCAGCGCCATTACTATGGCAATGCACTAGAAATGAGAAAACCAGCCATGACAAAACCACAGGGCGCGGAGATTTATTACTTATAATAATATGGGGGTGGGGGGTACATTACAGATTATACAAACATGCTTCAAAAAATATTAAAAAAAAACAATTATCCTAAAATAAAAATCTAGCCTAACTGATAAACAAATTAGAGGTGAATTTCCAAGTCATCCAATAAGGAGAAATATACAAAATTAGCACCATGACAAGCTGTATCTGAGAGTTAGACAGGAATGTGCTTTTTAATTAAAAGAATGGATCATGCAGATAAACTCTCACAACAAAGGGCTAAATATGAAAATGCCATCTATTCTATAGCAGATGCAGTTTAATTTGTTATTTGTTTGTTTGTTATTGAGCCATTAAGTCTAAATTCTGCAATGTCTATTAGTAACAAACATATTGAAATCTTCATATAAGCTACATTTATACTAAAAACTCATTCATCTGTTCCGAAGTAAGTATGTTTGCCACTACATGGAAAGAGTGGCTTTGTTTTTTATAGGCAGCAGAAATTGTCTCGCCTAAAAGCATGTTAGGTGTCTAAAGCTGCTTTTTGTACTGGATAAAATTGCATGTGTGTGTTTTTAGACATGGGAAGAGTCTACAGTATATGTTATCAAGTGTTAAAAAACACATATGTATATGACTTAACCAAGCTTTTGTAGTCATAGGTTACCACAACAGGCACATTCATGAACCAATGTCATTGTATTTATGCAATGACCACAACTTACTTCAGCACATTTAGATGTTAAATTCTTCACATTACTCTAGGACTTATTTTGAATATACAGTGATGGCCACACCATAGACAAAGTGTGCCAAATAATCCAGACAATAACACCATTCCCAGTAACACCTAAACAAGTATGTGACTTACAAAACTGCACTGAATGTAAAGTGGCCATTATAGTCATGTGTGAACACACCAAAGCACACATTGTGAAATTCTCTCTCACCCATTCACCCGAATAAGGCTGCGGGCAGCCACTGGCGCAATGCCCCGGAAGCAGTGTATGGGACCTTGCTCAAGAGAACCTCAGTGGTGCCATTGGCAGTCCTGGGATTTGAACCCACACCCTTCTGATCACAGGGACAACTGTTTCCACCAGGCCACAAGCTGTATTTACTTGTTTAGAAATGCACTCTATGCACACTAAATGTTGGAACATGACGAGATAGTGCTCCTTTCTCCACACCCTAATGCTGAGAAGTTTATGAGCCTACCACTGGATATGATGATGCTAGCTGTTTCAGAGCTCCCCATACAATTTTCCTGTATCAGCAATGGCTGTAATTGTTTATCAACCTTCCACTCATCACTTTACATATTAATAAATAATTAAAGAAAATACAATGTATGAAAACTAATTTATTTTGTTGGTCATCTGACTCGTTTAAGTAACCTGAAACGAGTGAAATTAATTTCAGAATTTTACAGCATTACTGTAGAGATCCAAATATCATCTTTCACTGTGATTATAGAGTTTAAAGTTTACTGCAGGTTTTGCAAATACGAAATAAAGCCAGCTGGTGTAAACCTGGTGTTTTTGGGACTCAGCAGGGCAGCACACTCTGAAATGGCTTGTCGTGCACAGCTAGAGCTAGCTGGTATTGCTAAACAAACCACCAAGAGTCGTTTCAATTCATTTAACAGCTGAAGAGTTCACTCTCGTCCATTTAAAGTGAGAGTATCTCATTAGTCGATTAGAAACGAAACTGCTCGTTTGCACAAGAGATGAAGTGTAGTAAAACAAAGATCATAACAAAAACAATCCTTTCTAGAAGCAGCTAGCTAGCACGACCCTCCGACTGGTGTCGAGGTGACCTGCTGAAACAGTGAAACTGTGCCTGGAGATCTTATTCCAGGGACAAAAACAGAAAGAGCCCCCTTGTCAACTCTTGCACAGTTGTGGTTTTGCAGAGATTAGGAGTAAATGGTTCCTAGGAGTGAGTTGTTACGACTCTGCTTTTTCTCAAACATAGCTCAACAGACAAAGTTGAGAAAGAAATGTCCAAGTTACAACTCTTGTTAATTTATTACGAGTATGAAACTCCATTCGTGGGTTTTACGAGTGTACCACGAGCTGCTGCACGCGGCTGCAGAACTGTAGCATGATCAACGGATATATGGAGTTTGACTTATTTTTTACATGTACAAGTGGGAAAATGGGGATGGCAGGGTTGGAAATTCTTTTGGCCCATATCTGACGCCATAGCCTCCCGTCTGTGGCGCCCCTCCTCCCTCTCTCCCTCCCTTCGAAGCAGCCTTGGGTCGCTCCACGCTGGGAAAACAAGAAGAGTCCCACCGCTCGTTTGTTTTTTTCCGTTATTTGCAATGACGCCCGTTTCGAATGTTGGTGTGGATTTGAATTTAGTTCGAGAACACGTCCGTTGGTTGTTTTATAAACGAAACACTCGCGAAAGCTGTAGCGGAATTCCCCCAAAACCCGCGAAATTTTGCTATAAAGCAGAGAAAAAACGTCCTTACCTCCAGAGCAGCACACAGTGCCTCGTGCCGTCTCTCCCACCGTTCTGCTGTCCCTCGCACGCCGCTCGCGCCTTCGATTAGCGATACTTTCCGTGCGCTACTGAGCATGTGCAGAGCGTCGGAGGAAGTTGTCTAGTTACGAATCCACGCGAAATTACAAACTGCGGGTCAGCTCGCTTGGAAAGGCTGTTTACGATGTTTCAGTGTGTGCAATGATCAGCTTAGTTCACTGCTCAGTTCAAATATCCCTTGGTTATTATCGAAGCTCTTTGATACGCATAAATGAATAAAATGCCGTAGGAATAGCTGCCTACTTAATTACAGCATGCACTACAGAAAGACTAGAAAGACTGTTTAAAATATTTGTGCACTGCTTGGAGTCCAGACTTCTATTTGCTTTTTATTGGATTATTTGAAAAGCGTAAACCAATAAAAAGCATTAGGAATAGCTAACTGCTTAAGTACAAACTTCACAACAGATCGTCTAGGCTGTTTATTGAGCAATAATCAGCTTGGTGCACTGCTAAGCCCAAACTTCACTTTGCCTATTAGAACTCTTCGATAAGCACAAACAAATAAAATGCATTAGGAATAGCACCACAGATCACCAAGGCTGTTTATAATGTTGCAACATGAGCAATGGGGGTTTAAAGCAGTTTCCTGCGGGATCAGTAACGTTTTCTGATTGTGAAAAATGCACTGCCGTGTGCATAACTTCACCCGGCTTATCATTGGACCTGCTTGATAATCAGAAAACAATAATAAAGAAAACATTAGGAATCGCAAATTGCTCAATAATAGACTGCACTACAGATCGTCCAGAAATGCTGTTTATAACATGTGCAATGATCGGCTTAGTGCACTGCTCAGTACAGTAGTCCAAGCTTTTTTGTTTATTGGAACTGTAACTACATTAGGAACAGCTCTTAATCACCTGGTGTAGCAGAGACTCGTTTTATAATGAGCACAGTCTAGAGCAGCGCAGAGTGCTGTTCACATTTGTTTAAAGTTGGGTTCTTTGATAACCATATGCACGACATGGAGCTTGAACACTAATCAGATGTAGAATTCCATGGTAACATTGCACAATAGTACATTCCTATTACAGTCAGACTTTGCATCACGGAAATGTCTCAGGACTACAATAAAGGATCTTAATGTCTATTATATATTTAACATTCACAAAGCATTGATCAGCCTATCAATGATTGTGTAATAACCCCACCCCCACCCCATACACACAAAACCAATGCTCTGTTGACGTGTCTTGTATTGTTTTTAGCTAATAGTAAAGATGGTTGGTCTTCGGGACGTCACGGTCTGCAATCTGAATCTGTCTAACAACAGCAACAAGCAACAGTAGCTAAGTTAAGTTGTGCTATTGCAATCAAGTTGTCTTATTTTCATTAATAACATTAATGAACCTATGAAAGTACTTTACGCAGACCTGGTCGATTACCAGCAAAGCTTCCTCGTTTTTGACAGTAGTTAACTAATGGATGCATTCATTTGCAAACTGTTTTTAAAGACCTTTCCAAAGACCCTTGTTTGCCATAACAGCCCCCGCAGAAATCCAGTCACCTCCTCAGGGAGTTCCATTACTTTTGTCCTAGCCGTAGGGTTTTCAGTAAAGTTCACCGGATCGCCGGGGGCTATTATGTTAAATGAGGGGTCGTTCGAAAGGTGTCACCGAGCCCTATCTAACTGTGAAGTTTAGTATGCAACATATATTTTTTATATTTAACATTTAGATTTAAGATCATTTAAGGCAATGATTGGTGAGGGAATATCACAGCATGCAGTCCAGCCCACTGCTAAGTAACAGCCAATTGTTATCACCGGGTGTGGTCAATTAGCATATTTCTCACCTTTTGTAAAAGCAACATTCAGATTTAAGATTTAGTTTTAACATTTAGATTTAGATCTAAGATTTAGATATATGTTTAACATTTAGATATATATTTGACATTTAGATTTAAGATTGAGATATAATATTTAACATTTAGATTTAGATTTAACATTTCAGAATCAGAAAACTTTATTTATCCTGGAGGAAATTGCTTATATGGTGACTGCCACTACACACAGGCACCAAGAGACACAAGACACCAGAATAATGTTAAATAAAAAAGTAAGCTAATATGCAATCATACAATAAAATAAATATGTCTAATGTAAGTCTAAACAGAATTTAATAAAAAATATCAAACGAAATAAAGTAAAATCTGAATAAAAATCTGTGGAAAAAAACAACCACAATATGAATACAAGTAGTAATATTGCACATAAGATAATGCAGTAATTAAGTGATTTAGCGCTATATAGAGGACAGCATACGGTATTGCATATAATATTTGGTACCTGGTAGTAGCCTATTACACATAGACTGCTGCACATCAGCAAAATAATGCACATAGTCTTCCACACAATGATGGGTTTTAAACCCGTAATAAACATACAGAAAGGAGTAGCAGTCTATTGCACATATTATCGTGTGTGTGTGTGACTGAGGGAAGGAAGGATTTCCTGTGGCCTGCAGTGGAGCACCTTAAGCTGCTCAGCCTGTGGCTAAAGGTACTTCTGTAGATTTAGATTTAGATATAAGACTTAAAATTTAACATTTACGCAGCAAGAAAATGTACCAAAACATAACACTGCTTAAACACATTTAGCTCCAAATATGGGAAAAGTGTGTGAACATTGTGCTAAATTACGAAAAAATGACACCTCTAAATTTGTTAAGCTGTTTTTACAAATGGCATCACATTGGGGAAAGCCCATTCTGTTTAATGACAAATTCCTCAGTAAGGTCTTAAACTACAATTAATACAATAAATTAATTTCAAATAAAATGTTTTAGTAACATGGCAGTATGAAAGATGCATCACCTACTTTAAACTTAAAAAGTATGAGCATCACATTCAGTAAGAGGTAATAAATGTTTAGAAATCTGACCAGTTCACAAAATAATTGTCCCCAAATAAGCCAAGGTCATTTTTAATTTCACTGGATTTCTTTCATTAGAACAGGAAGAAGAAAGGGACGGATTGTTGTTAGCAACACCTAGTCCCAGATTACATAGGCCAAACGGACAAAAGTATTGGGACTCCTGACCATAACACAAACAGGGACTTCCATGACCTTGCATTCAAATACATATATTCAAACATGGAGTTGGCTTCCACTCTTCATGGAAAGCTTTCCACAAGATTTTGGAGTTTCTGTGGGAATTTGTGCCCATTAATTATGTGGAGATCAGACACAGGTGTCCCAATATTCTTGTCCATAAGGTGTATTTTATAATAAAAATGCCAAATGTTCCACACGATCACCAGAAAAAAATCAACATTAGACATTTCTAATCAGCATCTTCTGTAGTCAAATACAGTTGTGAATACAGAATTTGTGATGTTTTGACCATTTTTCAGAGAATATGAATGATAGCACAATAACCTTTCTTTCACTCGTGGTTAGTGGTTGGGTGAAGCCATTTATTATCAAACAATTGTGTTAGACAGAAAATACCCAAATGACCCTGATCAAAAGTTTACATACCCTAGTTCTTAATATGTTGTATTGCCTCCTTTAGCATCAATGACAGCTTGAAGTCTTTTGTGATAGTTGTGGATGAGACACTTTATCTTCTCAGATGGTAAAGCTGCTCATTCTTCTTGGCAAAATGTCTCCAGTTCCTGTACATTTTTGGGCTGTCTTGCACGAACTGCACATTTGAGATCTCCCCAAAGTGGCTCAATGATATTGAGGTCAGGAGACTGAGATGGCCATTGCAGAACCTTCAAATTTTTCTGCTGTAGCCATTGACAAGTTGACAAGAGCGTCCCATGCGCAGCTTCCGAGCTGATGTGTGCAAATGTTCCTCCAGTATTTTCTGATAATGTGCTGCATTCATCTCGCTATCAATTCTGTCCAAGTTCCCTGTGCCTGTGTAGCACCACCCCCCCCCAAAACATCAGCGATCCACCTCCGTGTTTCACAGTAGGGATGGTGTACTTTTAATCATGGGCATTGTTGACTTCTCTCCAAATGTAACGTTTATAGTTGTGGCCAAAAAGTTCAATTTTGGTCTCATCACTCCAAATAACTTTGTTCCAGAAGTTTTGAGGCTTGTCTCGGTGCTGTTTGGCATATTGGCACAGTAATGGCTTTCTTCTGGCCACTCGACCATGCAGCCCATTTTTCTTCAAATGCCTCCTTATTGTGCATCTTGATACAGCCACACCACTTTTTTCCAGAGACTCCTGTATGTCAGCTGAAGTTATTTGTGGGTTTTTCTTTGTATCCAGAACAATTTTCCAGGCAGTTGTGGCTGAAATTTTTGTTTCAACTGACCGTGCTTTGGTTTCAACAGAATCCCTCATTTTCCACTTCTTAATTAGGGTCTGAACACTGCTGACTGGCATTCTTAATTGCTTATTAATTATATCCCTTTCCTGTTTTATGAAGTTTAACAATCTTCTCCCGAAGATCCTTCAATAATTATTTTGCTTTCCCCATGGCTCGGAATCCAACAAACATCAGTGCAACACTGGATGAATCGTGTCAGGAGCTTAGAAACTCACTGACTTTAGTAGCCATTTACACCTGTGTGTGTCAACATGCCAAAATTTCCAGGGTATGTAAACTTTTGATTAGGGTCATTTGGATATCTTCTGTTGTCATTATGATGTAAAAAAGGCTAACACAACTGTTTGATAATAAATGGCTTCACCCAACCACTAACCACAAGTGAAAGAAAGGTTATTCTGCTGTCATTCATATTCTCTGAAAAATGGCCAAAACATCACAAATTCTGCCAGGGGGTGTAAACTTTTGAGCACAACTGTACCTAAATGCTCTATTTTAAACACTGAAAATATATTCTAGCATTACTATATCATGAAAATACTGAAGGTCATGGTTTTACCACATAGTAACAAATAAGCCAGATACTGACCTATTAAAGGCTTTAGTAGGTGTAGATTAAAGCATGATAATGTGAGCTAGCAACACATTTTTATTAAACACACATATGGTAATATTTATTTAATTCTGATAACACAGTACATTTGTAGATTACATATACAGATTTGGTCAGACACTGAGACAACACTTACGTTATTTGAAGCGAACACACAAGATTATAGTCAGTCAGGTTAATGCAAACTGTATTTAACTGCCCTCATTAAATATTTATCATTTATTTACTTATTATATAAACTTACCAGTGACAGAAGGGCAGTGTCTCATTCAGCTATATGAAATGCAGTAGTATACTGCTCAAAATAATAAAGAGAACACTTAAACACAATGTAACTTCGTCAATCACACGTCTGTGAAATCAAACTGTCCACTTAGGAAGCAAGAATGATCGTCACTGAGAGTGTAGACTGTAAATCAGTGATGCCTCG
>JBBPCW010000014.1:13827859-13849114 GCA_037974425.1 Phenacogrammus interruptus | reverse complement strand
TCTCTCTGTATCTCTCTCTCTCTCTCTCTCTCTCTCTCTCTCTCTCTCTCTCTCTCTCTCTCTCTCTCTCTCTCTCTTAGTGGAAATAATTATGATCCCCTGCTTAAGTTTACCAGTATTCAGACAAGACTTGGGAGAAAGTGCTGTGGTCAGATTAGACCAAAATCGAGCTGCCATGTTAGGAGGATGAGAAATGCTGAGTATGACCTAAAGAAAACCATCCCTACAGTCAAGCATGGAGGTGGAAACATTATGCTTGGGGATGTTTTTCTTCTAAGGTTACAGGATGAGGGGCCTATTGATGGGGCTATGTACCGTAAAATCTTGAACAAGAATCTCCTTCCCTCAGCCGGAACACTGAAGATGGGTTGTGGGTCTTCCAGCATGACAATGACCCAAAACATGCCAAAGGAACTGACTCAAGAAGAAGCACATTAAGGTCCTGGAGTGGCCTAGTCAGTCTCCAGTCCTCAGTCCAGTAGAAATCTGTAGAGGAACTGAAGCTTCGAGTTGCCAAGCAGCAGCCAAGAAGTGAAATGCAAATCAATGTATAACTTTAATGTAACATGTTTTTTCTTGATATTTCATTCATTTCGCCAAAAAAAATGAAATTACCTCATAAATTAGAGACTGTTCATGTTTTTTGTAAGTCACCAAACTTAAAACTTACAGATTCTGCAGGGGATCAAATAATAATTTTCTCCACTATATATATATATGTGTACTGGAACCATTATAGCAATCATTCGTTTCAAAATTTTGACATGAAATTTTGAAGTGGAAAAAACATTGGAAGCATTAAAATATATATTACATAATATTTTTAAACAGGGTATGTGTCTGTGGTAAGCAATTTCTGTATGTATTTTTTCCAGAGTGTAATCTGAGAGGTGATAAGTGCTTAGACAAAGGCCTGATTAAAATGTTCACCCTCAGGGGGAAAGTTGTAATTATATAATACTCACAATGACATAGGAGGGTGTACAACAACACACTTAGTTTTATCAGCAGACTGCAAAATAGCTGCCCAGGTGAAAGAAAATGATGTCACAGTGTCCTTGCAGAACCTTTTGGATTAGACCAGTGAAAGGTTTGGTCTGGGTGTGCAAAACAAATTGCCTAAAATATCTATCTATACTGATTTACTAATATATATATATATATATATATATATATATATACACACACACACACACACACACACACCTGGAGGTCCCTGTGCTCCACTGATGGCAAACTGCCAGCTTGCCCACTAGAGTAGGGCAGACAGCAAGATCAGCAAAATGTTGGCTTAAGCCCTAATTTTTAGTTTGAGTAAATATGGATACATACAATTTAACTTGCTTTATAAAATCTTGGTGCAGAACCTCAGAACCTGAGAATGTCTTCACCTGTCATCCCTGCTACTTTACTGCTGGCCCCAATTAGTTTTGCATTTAAGCATGTCAAAAGTAAATACCTGATAGATTCTGAGTAATTTTAGACCACTAATACACGCTAAATAAAGAACAGGTATTTGCATTTGAGTGTCTTTCTTCATGATGCAATAATGTCAGTTATTGCATCAGTTAGAAAATTTGGATATTTGAGGTTTTGATTTTTAGGTTTAATTAGAAGGTCAGAGTCATTGATTATAGAGCAGTTGCAAAAGTTATGTGTTAGTTTTCCTTATCAAATTCATTTGTTGGACATAAATAGGTGAACTCCACTGTTCTAAAGGAGTTTGGGCAGATATTCAGAGTATTTTATTATGACATCGCATGACAATCAGCTATTGTTGCATCTACCCATGCAAGAGGAGAAGACAAGCATTTCAGTCATTTGAGATCCTGCAAAACAGTGTCAGGAAATGGAGTCAAATGGAATTATATCTTCTCCAACAAATACAGATCTGTCATTTGTAAATCTTTTGTAAGTCATCATTTTTGAATCTCTAGCAAAGCTGAATAATCCTAAAGATGTGGCAACCCAAACTATAATTTATTTGAGATGCTGTTTATGATTTCCAGAGACAACTGAAGCACATTTCTCACACTTAGCTCTCATGATCAGAGTGAAGGGGGTAAACAGTGTACTGGGAGAGGCTGCTGTCTTTCAGACTCAAGAAAATACAGGTTTTAACACAAAATCATCAACAAATGTATTTGAGAATGTTCTCGTTGGTCTCACTCTGATCACATGCGCACCAACCTTCAACACAGTCTAGCACTCTTTCCCACAGACTGCCTCATGACCATCCAGAGCCACATGATGTGCAAACCTCCAACCGAATTCCTCTTTTGCATCCACTTTTTCAAATTGAATTTAGATACAAGAATGGCAGTCAATTATCTTACATATATTCAGATATATTTACCAGAGATTTCTTTACAAAAAAAGCAACAATTTACAAACTGTTTGTGCCCGTAAAATTGGAGTCAGAAAACTTTATTGATCCTGTAGGAAATCCCTTTTGCTACGACTGCATAGACACACAGAGACACAGAAACAAGAACCGATATAAAATATAAAGTATATCCAACAAAACCTCCGTAGAAAATCACAAATGGTGGTTAGGAATACGTCATTGCATAGTAACAGAGATCAACTTCATTGATCCTGGAGGAAATTGCTATATAGTATGTAAGCAATATTGACAAAAGTAATGATATTTCATGTGATAAGACTGTTGCACATAAGATATTGCACATAATGCTAATGTTTTAGCACCCATTAAGAAAACAATATTGCGCATAGTAGTCTATCGCACATAATAATCAGATAAAAATGCATGTAATGATAAATTATTTAAATCAAATAAGAAATTGCACAACAAAGTAGCAACACATTCTGTGGGTGTGTGACAGGGGGAGAGTCTAATGGACTGAAGGATTTTCTCTGCTGTTCAGCGGAAAATAGTACAGTAGTAAGTAGTACTAAATGCCATCAGCCCATATTGTATTAGGAGAGGAATAGCAGTGTTGTATGTAGAGCAGGGGTGCTCCAACTTTCGGTCTTAAAGGGTCAAAGTATAATATCGGCGGTGGGCTGAGGGCCAAACAGCAAGTATGTTCGTCGTCACCTTTAGTATATGTGGAAATACTTGGCATGTGTGCTTTCATGATGCAATGAATTTACTCTTCAATAAAAGGATGACTCAGCCATGGTTTACTTGCACCTGAAACAGACTGTCTTTAAACTGCTTCACATCAAATAACCTGACAGACTACCTGCAACCCTTGGACTTTATTTTGGGCACCTTATTTTTAGAGTTACTTAGTCATGAACAGCACTGATCCTATGAGCAGGAGCCAATATTTTTTACACAGAAACACCAGCATGTTTTAGTGCATAAGTGCCTCTGCTGATACATCCCAGATTGGAACAATTCCTATTCTCTCAGAGTCTGCCCACATTGCAGTAGTTTAGCTCCAGTTTGTGACCTGCTGGTTGTGTCAGCACTTGCTTTAGGCGCATCTTCCGCTAACTACAGCTTTTCTCTGCTTTACCTTAAAGACCTTAGTATACACAGCAGCCCAGCATTCAGTATCATACGGATCGCTGAACACTTTCATTTTCAAGCATGAGCCACCATGAACTACTTTCTTGGTGAACTGAAATGCAAAAGCATCTATAAACAGGTAGAAATCCTTAGTTCCCCTCATCTCATCTCATAGCATATTTCTCACATCTTTGCCTTCCTAAGCGCGCTTTTTAAGTCCTGTGGGTAGATCATATCTCGGACTGAAAGAGTCAGCAGGATGCTATCTAACATGAGAAACTTCACTTCACTTTTCTGATCTTTTACCGCAGTAACAGGTCATCAAGGTCAGACTGTAAACTCCACTGTGGCTTTTACTCCACGGTAAACTGTGTTTATGTTTCAGTTCGTGAAATGAAAAAATAAAATAAAAAAAACTATAAGCCGACTGCATGCAGGTTTTGGTTAATAATTAAAAATAACCTTTTTAAAATCAGAATAATTTAGAAAACAATATCAGATGGGTTCTGGCTTGAATGTTTTCTTGAGTCTTTACATTATGAGTTTCTTTAGCCATTTTCTAAATCTCCGTTAATCAGTACTTTAGAAAAGTCCTTTTTTGGCTCTTTTATTTTTAAAGGTACAGCTGCATTTACTCAGCTGCGTGTACTTAAGTATTTTTTTTCCTGTACTCTTTTACTTTTATTCTTTTACTCTAAGTATATTAACATATCTGTTTCTATTACTTCTATATATATTCTCTATATCTATCAATAGTGAAATATGACAAACCATTATCTACAGTTGGAGCAAATAGATTAGGAAAAATGTTTTTTGGCAATTGTATATTAAACAACACTGAACTGTAGGAAACCTGGTTAGACTACCATTCATATGCACAGTCAGTGACTTCCAGAAGACCTAGAGTGACACTGGTCCAATCAAAACATGCCTTTAACTAACAGGAGACATCACCTTACCGTGTCTGCCAATGTATCATAGAGACAACATTTCTGAGTTGATCATTTTAGGAATGTCTGTTTTCAACCACATGTAATGATATAATAATGGTTTATTACAAAATTTACAGCATTTAAACATGACATGTATGATGATTACATTAAAAATTCACAAAAATGTATTTATTTTTTTCTTTTTCTGCACTTATGTTTCAGCCATATTGGGTTTATTTTTGCATTCCTGTGGTTCAGCACCTGCACTGCTCTGCTTTTTACTCACACTTCTCACTTTCCAGATTTAGCGTTTTCTGAAAGAGAAGAAAACCTGTAAAAGATTTCAGTTCCTATGCTGATATTCCCTGAATTTGCAATGAAGGAAATGTACTTCTTTGCTGCATTACTTTTACTTCTGCTTAAACTTTTTACTTCAAATAACACATTAAACTGTGTCCTGGTACAGGCTACATTATCCACATTTGCGCGCACCCGGCCCCCCTCTTTGCTCTCCTAAATCCAGGTTATGCAATACTGGCTCAAAGGGTCAGGGCATGATATGTATTGCTCTGGCAGAAGTGGGTGTAGATTTTTCAGTTGACCAAATCTAGACAATGTGCCCAGTTAGCCTAGTAGCCTCACATAGTACTGCTGGTATGCGGCTCTAATCTCCGTCATTTCAGAGCAGGAGGAATGTGTCGGAAAGGTAAACATTTAGAGTGCAAACGTTCCAATGCTTTTCTTCCAGCGATGGATCGTAGCCATAGGGCTCCAAACTGGGGCGCAGCGGTGACAGGTTACATTTACTCTACAGATATCTAGAGCACACTTACATACACTCTGCAAGTGTACATATGAGTATTTGATTAAATATTTCTTACTCCTGTTTTTGCAGGTGCTACATTTACCTTTCGCTTATCATGACCAAAACAAGATGTGTATTAGGTTGCAGGGCAGTGAAACATCAATGAAGGAGTGAAATAAGATCATGCAGAAAATGACTGACCGAGATAAAATTTTCATACATATAAAACACCCGAGGCTCTCAAAAGAGAGAGCCTTTCATATGGGTACCTCAGTCAAGTATCTAAAAAGTGCATTCATACATTTATCTCAAATATTTTATCCATGCATTTTACAACAAAATCTAAAATTATATCTAAAAAATACTATGCTTAAAATATGGCACTATAATTATAGCTTGGGTAAGATGTGCAACTTACTTGTTGAAGCCTAAAAAACATTTAACAAATCAGTTTCTTGACTTTACAATCATATGAAAATTCTTTAAACCCACAGATAATATAATTGAAAATAAATTGTTAGTTATATGTTGTAACATTACATCAAATAAAACAATTCGCAATTAAAAACTGTGTATAATTAAATAATAGTAAATGCATATAATTAAACATGACAGATTGTGATTGTACTTATTTAATTATAGATGATTTATTTATGTATCAATTAACCAACAATTAATTATGGTGATGTTATTTGCAGCATTAAATAAGTCTTTGGAAACCCACCATTAGTAAACACATTAAGTTTACTACAAGAATGGACATTTACTGGTTGCTATTGACATATTTGTATGTAGATCGAGGGTCTGAAAAACGAATATTTCTGTATCATTCTGCCAATCCCGAGTAGCTGTGTTTCTATTGCGCCTAGCTCAGTTGCTGATTATTGAAGTTTAGTGCTTCATATCAAAATGAATGTATTTTGTTATGGAATGTATTTTTGTATGATTGAAGGAAATAATGAAATTGTTTACACTGATTATCCACAATATTGCAGATGAAATGAATAACAATTGAAATGAATAATTTCTTCATTACAATGGCACCTGTAAGGCCTCGTCCACACGGACGCTCGAAATGAACCCGCTCTGAAAGCCATAGGCGTTTTGTGGCGTTTGGTAGCGACGCTTGATCGACGTCAGCAAGGCGTTCGACTGGCGTTAGTCTGACGCCGTTTAACGCCAGCCTGACGCCCAATCTGTAGTTTCGTGTATTTACCTGTGGGGGCAGTAATTACTCTGTCCAGAGTGTTTACACGTGTGTCATCTTGGTTTATAGTTCTGCATTGAAAACATGGATCCCTATTCTTTCTTAAAACTCACTGTTTACATTCCTGTTTTAAAGATCCTCCCGATACGGTGCTGTAGGCAGGAGAGGAACAAAACGTGGTTTTTCGCAGTTGCCATACAGAATCATGGGACATATTCGGTCCATGAGAATGTCAAATGAGAATTTTGACGCCAAGAAAATGTTGCATGCAGCGTTTATTTGACGTCACCTGAACGCGCAGTCGGCCGAACGCCGGTGCTAAACGCCTGTGTGGACGCCTTGATTTGCTTCAATGAGCAGAAAAACGGGTGGCACTCAATAGGCGCTCACCTGGCGTCATGAACGCCAGAAAAACGCCTGGTCCAGACGTCTGTGTGAACGAGGCCCTATTCACACAGTATTATATAAAAATGAATCACCAACAAGGTGAATTTCATTATTGCAGTAGAGTGGTTCTATTTTGCTGGAATGTTCCAAAGCCCAATAGAAGTAAGATTCAAAATTAAAGTTTTTGTCAAGGAACACTCTGCCCAGCTAAATTCTCTGAAAAGGCAAAAGAACACATTTGTGCAAACCACAAACATTTTCAGATAGACTACAGACAAGTGTTTATGTTTTTGTTGGTTCAAGGCTTTCTGACAGTGGCCCAAAAAGATTTTAACTAGAAGGATACAGTATTAACTCCTATTAAAACCGAGGAACCATGAGACTTTGAGGCACCTTACCTCTTCTTTGTTGGCGCTCAGACTGAGCACTGCAAGAGGGCTGCTGGGAGTGCTGCTGGCAGCCGGGGCCCGTTCAGGGGCGGAGCCTGACTGAGGCGTAGGAGATGTGGCCAGGGTGTGACTGGCCACCTTGTTGCCGAGGGTGTGGGAGAGGTACTGTTTGACCTGTTGCCTCTGAGCTTGCTGGATGTGGTATTTCGTCGGATTTTCCAGGTGAGTCTGAACCTGAGGACAGAAAAAAAGAAACAGAGTATGAGCAAACCTTCATTGTGCAAACCATACATCCACTCCTGGATGTGTTATATCAGTGATGGACTATGATGCTGGCACAGCAGTGGGTGCCAAGTAATGGCGGATGGATCTGCTCCTACCTTTAGCACTTCCATGGGGACCTGCGTGGGAGTGGGGCGGGCTGTGGGCAGTGAGGAGGAAACTGAAATGGCAGGCGAGGCATCAGCGAGCCGGAGCTGAGCACTGGATGCCTGCTGTTGGGCTTCTCTTCTCTCCTGGTCTTGGGCCTGTTGCCTCATGAGCTCCTGCCTCATCAACACCCGTGACGTCATCGTTGAGGCACTCGGGGTCACAACAGGATCAGCAGGGGCAACTGAGCCACTGGGAAGAGGGCAAAAGGGTAAATCAACCAACCAACCACTATGCAGCTTGGATACTAGTAGTAAACACCCTCTATTCAGTTCTGTTTTTCCCATTACGAGCATGCTATTTCAAGACCAGGGCAATGACAAACAGCAGCCTATGCAGCCTAAAAAACACATTCTCCACACAGAAGATTGTTTGGATATAAAAAAAATATGGATATTAAAAAATATGGGCTAATTTGGGTATAGACATGATCAGTGGATTAAAATAGCTTTCTTTTACCACAAAAAACCCTGACAAATCAGTTCATGTGTAATACATAAGCAGTTAAAAGGAATAAAATACTAAATCAAGTACAGTACACAGTACAGTGTTCTAATCCAGTAGAAACAGCACTCTACTTATTCCAATATCCCTGGCCTACAATCCCTACAGAGTCTATGTTTAACTGTTGACTAATGCAGTAATTAGACACTGTAATGATCATTATGAGCAGCAGCAAGTGTAGTCATTGCTATGAAGAAAGCAGACAGCAAGAAAAACAAATCCCTCTCTTTGTAGATTTCATTTGGTTCCTGCTCATGATAAATGAGCAAAATAATTGACTACTCGCACCACTGTGAGGATACAGAGCTAAACAAATACTGAAAGTCCCACTCCAATGATGAAGTAATGTTTTCATAAGAAGATTGTGCAGAAGAAATCAAGGTGAAATGTCTGTAATGTCTTCTTTTTATCCTTTCTCATGAAAGCCCCTTATGTCTCCTCCCAGCATGGCCTGAATTTGTGCTGAGTCACTGTGGGAAGTCCCACAGTTACGAATGGCCAACAGCAACAACAACAACTAGCAGAGGCGCTCACTCTCTCAATGTCGACGCATGTGGAGCCAAAGAGCAGTGTGCCACACAGATTGCTTGGGCAGATAACAGCAGCCGGGCTGTGAGAGAGTTCAGCCTGTGGACTCTGGATCCCTTTTGTAACTGCTTCTTTAACCTTTGAAATATGTTGGGTTGTGCAAGCCTGCAGTCAATCTGGTATAATCAAAGCTGTAGTTTGACAGCCCACTGTCATGGGGAAAAAAATTCTTCCTGTCATACTGGGGCAGGGCTGTTTTCAGAAACCCAGGTTGGGGGCGGGGGGGGTGAAGTGCAGTGTGTGATTACAGTGTTTGGCTGCTGCTGAGTCATTGGGAAGTCCCTAGAAATATGAATTAGGAAGTAGAAACCTAAGCCTCTCTCCTTTAAAAGAAAGGTGTCTTTTAATGCTCTGCAGATGTCACTACCTTTTTAAAACAATAACATTCTTTCAAACTCAACACTCAATGTCAATACATAATCCAAGAACGATGTGTGAGAACAAAAACAAATAAGAACGAACACAAGGTTCAACATCAGTTAGCAACACTACTGCAATATACTGACTAACTTACTCTGTCAAAAAAAAACAAAACAACTGGTCAAAAAAACAATTCCACCAAACAGTGAGACTATGCTGGCAGTTCCCTCAGAAATGTTTCTGGTATGCAGATGGATTTTGACCTGCTGTTTGAGTTTGGGTATTTGGACAAGTTGATGGATAAGCTGACTAAAATAGAGTATGTTTGGACTGGAGATTAGGTAGTGCGCTTCAGTGAGATTTGGTAAGGCTATGTGATTATGGGAAAAAAATAAAACTTTATTTTCAGTCAGGTAACTGGATAAGCAGCTGTGATACTACAGGAATACTATACTGTCAGAGTCCACAAGAAAAACAGTTTTTTACTGCACTCATTTGAGCTTTAAAAAATTCTAAATGCAGTTAATATCTTGATCCTACAGAGGTCAATTTATACATTATAAAGAGTGTATTGGCTCAGCACAAACGATATATTATATAAAAATTATATAATATAATTAATATAAATATTACCTTGTGCATTTCACTTTTAAAACAGAAACTGAAAAACATCTAATTAAAAGCACACAGGATGTACTCACATGCCTAGTTTTATTCACTGTTAGTGGTTTCCACCACAGAAAGCACACAACAGACGGTCAAAAACTGAGTGTTGCAGTTATAATTTAAGTGCACATGTTAACGTTACAGTATTATACTGAAATCTATACATACTTACTATCTAAATAAATACTATCAAATAGATATCTACCTGTTTACTATGTGCATGTGTAATGTGTGCTGATGTGTTTTTGAACTCACCTGAGTGTGATGGGCTGGCTCTTCAGCTGGTAGAATGTGTCTGATTCAGATGCAAGGATGCCGTCCACTTCAATATCAGCCACTATTCCAGACTCAGGTAAAAGAGGCTCCACACTAAGAACATAACAACATAACTAGGCTGATGAATGTGAAAACACTTCAAAAAGCAACAAACGTCTGCGAAATTGGACATGCTCAAACAAAGCCCAGTTCTTCAGTGCCCAGATCAACATGAAGGTTAGCAGGGCAGAAGGGCCATAATGCTGGTCTCAGTGATTAGTGAGGGTTTGCACTCAACTTCAAGCAGCACTTAGTTGAGGTAAAAAAAAAAAAAATGTTACCATGCCCTCAACACAAAAATAAGCCAGGTAGGCCCAAGCTAGAAAAGCTAGTTTTTTTTATATTTACATCCAATTTAATGTAGGACTGTATTCACCAATTTAAATCTGACGCAGATTTGAAAATGATTATAATTATTATTGATTTATTATCATTTGTATCGTCTTCTTATGTGCTTTTAAGTGAGCTCCACAATTACAGTCTAATGTATGTGTTTCAAAGTGAAATGTTTCAAACGTTCTGTAAAACCAGTCATCAGAATATAAATAAACTCATCCAGAGTGGTTTCATGTGGCATACTCCGTTCTAGAAAAATATATGGTGGCAATAGGAACCAGACATCTAATGTTTTTAAAATCTCTAGTCATAAAGTTATGACATGAAAATGTTATGAATACACTACCCGATGCCCAAGATACTCTTACACAAAGGTGTTGAGATAAGATGCAGCCATAAATGCTTTCAATAATCTTTTCATAGCAGAATGGCAGACGTGGGACATTGCCAAGACAAAGAAAACTTATTACAGACTTTACACGATTTGCATTATCACATATAAAAACCCAAAAGACACATGCAAGTTCAGTGGGCATTTCTGGATACTGAATAAACCCTGGTTCCCATCAACACCAATGTACAGCCTAGTTAGTATGATTTGGGAGTACTCAAACACTGACTGTTAACTTTAGGTACATACCAACACTTTTAATTATTTTTGCACAATTCCCCTTCAGTATATACAAGCGGCACAAAAGAAGAACTAAGAACTTTTGTGGGCAAGAGGTTCAGGGCTCCTGAATAGGACTTTTCACACAAGAGCAATTTGCTGCACTAAACAATGGCAATGGATTTGAAAACCACTTGATGTCCACCACAAGTCAGTTACACCTGAAACTCTTGTTCTGATCAAAAGGAGAAATACCAAGGCTGAGAAACAATCAGGTAAGTGATTGCGTTAGTGTCACCAAAACCACCATCAGGGACACAATAAACATGAGCAATCCACTAAATGACAGTACATCAGCAGAACACAGCTTGCCAGATAAAATAATTCCTCCACAAAGCAGACAGGCACTTTATTGTAAAATATATACTATTTGGACAAAAGAACCGCGGCACCTATCCATTACACCAAACGGGACTTTAATGGGACTGCACTCAAATACATACACTTTAATATGGAATTGGTTCCCCTTTTGCTAGAACAGCTCCCACTCTTCTGGGAGGGCTTTCCCCAAGAGTTTCTGTGGGAATGTGTGCCCATTCATTCTTTAGATTATTTATGGGGTCACGCACTGATGTAGGCTGCCTCACAATAACTGTGTCCACAAATTTGGAAGCATAACGTTGTTCAAAATGTCTTGATGTGCTGGAGTATTAAGGCTGGGCATTAGGACGAACCCTGAAAAACACGTATGTCCCAATACTTTTGTCCATATAGTGTATATGAGATCATCAGTATTTCAGAAGAGCACGCTCTGTAGTAAGAGAAGAGAATGAAGGGATACTCTTCACCAGCCCGGGACGATAGCAAGTGTCAACACTGAGCCACGTTCACGTCCCATCTCCATAGATGAAGTAAAGGCCCTGAAGAGCGTTGCTACATAAACCTACACACCCGCTAATCTAAGCGACGAGCTGGAACCAATGCTATACTGATCTCATCTACGATTAGACTAAAACGAAAGTCACCACCTACCAGCTCCACGATTGTTAATGCCATGTTCCGATGTGAAGAGCTTTAAACCAGACACTATATCCGTGCTGGGCTGATCCTCCGGCTCTAACGCTCTCCAACATCATCTGAACCTCTCTCCCGCTAGCTCTGTGTTCACTTGACGAAAACAGTCCAAACCCAAACACAAGAAAAGTTCCCTCGATGCTAAAATCCCGCTCGTAAATCGTTAGAGCTGCGTACTAGGCAAACACAGACAGCTGCTAAAAATAGGACGGAACGGGAGGGTAATGCCACGCTCCCACCAACAGGGGGCGCGATCTCACCACTTTCATTCAAAACCAGCTCAGCTTTCCCTCAACCACAACACAGAGCCAGAGTGGAAAACAAGAGCGGGAAAAAGTGAAAGTTAAGATTTATATTGAGAGATTGTGCTCAGAAGTCCCAGCATTTTAAATACACTATATGGACAAAAGTATCGGGACACTTGATCATTACACCAAAATAGACGTTAATGACACTGCATTCAAATACACAGACTTTTCATATGGAGTTGAACCCCACCCCCCTGCAGCTATAATAGCTTCCACTCTTCTCAGAAGTTTTTCCACAAGATTTTAGAGCGTTTCTGTGTGAATTTGTGGCCATTCATTCTGTAGAGCATTTATTAAGTCAGGCACTGATGTTGGACAGGAAGGTCCGGCTCACATTCTTCGTTCCAGTCCATCCCAAAGGTGTTTGACGGGGTTGAGGTTAAGGCTCTGTGTGGGCCAGTCACATTTTTCCACACGGAACTCATCCATCCCTGTCTTTATGGATATGGCTTTGTGCACTGGGGCACAATCATGCTGGAATAGAAAATATCTGCCCCAAACTGTGTCCACAAAGAAGCATGACATTGTCCAAAATTTCTTTGTAAGCTGAAGCATAAATATTGCATATCACTGGAAGTGAGTGGTCTAGCCCAAGCACTGAAAAACAGGAGTGCCCCGTTACTTTTGTCCATAGTAGTTTTGTCCAAAGTATATGTGCAAACATTTGCACACACCTGCTTATCCACGGTTTCTCCTGAAATCAAGGGTGTTCATAGCGGAACTTGTGTCCCCTTCGCTTAAGAAACAGCCTCTACTCGTCTGAGGAGGCTTTACAAAAGATGTTGGAACATTGCTGTGAGGATTTGATGGCATTCATCCACAAGACCATTAGTGAGATCAGGTACTGATGCTGGATCACCACATGCCACTCCAACACACTAACATTAATTAGCTAAATCTATATGAATTCATCTGGACATAACGGTTCATTGAACCATTTACATCAATATGAAGTCTGAACCAGCATTAAAAGTAGTGTACTGTCTTATGTGGTTGTACTACTTGTAGGAACTGCTGTGACAGCTACACATTAAAACCTACTAATAGGTTCATTTTGCACCAAATAGTTGAAAAGAAAACAGCTTTGATAAATCAGTTGTATGATTTTAATTTACTTGTCTTAGAGGCAAGCATTTTCTATGGTAACTTTTTTTCTGCAAACCATTTCCGCTCAGTATTCTTTCATGAGGATAGCAAAGGTTTACAAACACATTCCTTCAGGCACAGAAAACAAAAACAGGCAGACAAAAATGCCTTTCCCCAGGCTCGGTCAGCTTGCATCTTTCATTCATTTCCAGCACACAGTACAGTGGAAACAAGAGCAGTAAAAAAAAAAGAGAAAGAAAGAAAAAAGAAAAAGCGTGGGCAGCTGTGCTGAGTCATTTCCTGTGAATTTCAAGTTGAGGATGGTGGTAGTAAAATGAAGGCTGTTTGTTAAAACAAGGCATGCACATTCTGTAGCATCTCATTGGATGTTGATTTAGAAGAAGTTTTGTGGTTTTAAAGAATCTGTGCTTGGTTGTCCCAAGTACTCAGTATAGATGTCACAGTATGACAGTAGTTGTGCCTCTCTTTAAACTCTTCCCTCTGATACAAAATGATTGTTCAGATGCTTACAACATTATTTTTGCTCATATAAGCTTGGAAACGTCATTACTATTTGTGTAGTAACAGGTTGCTATATTCATGCAATTACCTGATGCTACACTAGTTGTACTACACTAAAGACATGAATTAACTATATATAAACTGCTGTTCATTTCAGGTACAAAACTGTTGCCTTACCCAATCTCAATGAACCCTATATATTTTTGTTCACAAGGATGAGCAAACAGGCAGTTATGTAAAGCTTTGCCTCCCAGATTTGTTGGTTAAGCAGCTGCTTTACATAAACAGTCTTTGTGGTCTGTAATTTCACAAATTATATAGACTGACAGCTCACACAAACAAGTCTCTTGTCTGCTGGGATTATTACTCATCTCTGTGTGAGAGTTGTGATCCAGGATTATTTCCTCCCATTCTTTCGTGTGAGGATCGGAATGACAATATCAGCTTTGTACAAACCCAGTTCCCTTTTTTCCTGTAAAGAAAAGAGCTTAGTCTGCAGTCTGTCTGATGCAGTATCACAGGGTCATACAGAATAAAACAAGCGTTCAAAAAAAAGTGATGTGACAGTCCTGCTGTCACCAGCAAATCTGGGTTAGTCAGATGTGACAGTGTGACCGGCCTCAGCTATAATCAACTACTAAAAGGCAGAGTGCCCCATATGCACTGAGATACCATGAGTCTCCAAACCTTGATGAGTGTAAGAAGCAGAGAGCATTCTCGTGAGATCTCACAGCTGCTGTTTGGATGTTAACTTCAAGACCTGCGACAAGCTGAATGCACGGTGGCACTTGTTGAACTGTGTTGCAAGCGGCCAAGCAACAAAGAGCTGGTTTATCTTCAACAGCGCAATCCAGTCTTTGCTACAATAGGGCCAACTCAGTAGACCACTTATTGAGAAAAATCAAGTATCAAGCAAACTCAAAAACCAGACTGTGCAAAATGAAAAGGTATTTGGACTGCATTTCTTATCCAATAGCTGCATTCAGGTGCTGAGCAATAATCGAATTCGGAGATTTTATCAATAAGGGCCCCCCATGTTGGATGTGCCTGGAGACAAAACAACAGACCACTTTGTATGTAAAGTAGGTTTTCATCCCAAGGCAAAAAGTTAACCAGACCCACCTGATGAGGTTGAGAGATTCAGCTGAAGAATCCAGAATCACGAAGACGGTCTGGGCTTGAAGTCCAGGCGCCACAACCTGACTGATGCTCTTTTGTGGTAAGGAAGCCTCCAAATTTCCCTTTTCCTCTCCCTGCTCGTCGTGTGCTGGGACAGACAGGCCAGACATTTCTCCACAGAGACGGAGCTGCTGGCTGCTGCTGCACCGGCTGTTATACTAACCTACAGTGATGTCCAAAATAAAGGTAAAACAGGTCTCTAGGTGGTTTGCTGGAACTCGCAGCCAGTTCGCTAAACTCGAATGAAAGGGAGCAGAAAACCTAATTGCTAGTTGGTTGGAACTGAAGCGAGTTTTTTTTTTAAACACTACGATTAACGGGAGAATTACAAAGCTAGCTGTCATTAGCTAGCGAAGACTAGCAAGAAAAACTAATCTTGCAGTATTAAACAGTCGGCTATCTGACAACATGAAGCAAATTCTTACCTATTTACGTGCTAAAACTGAAGAAACTTCACTAGCGTCAGCTCACTTTGCGCTTGCATCAGTTCTAAGTCGGACCAAGCTTATTACTGTTATATCTCAGTTCGGTTCTGGAGTGGGAAAACCCCAGACGTGACGTTGTTACCTAGAAACGACTGATCACCAGAGGGTGAGTGACAGCAGTCATGCCCAATAGACGCCCGGCATAGGCGGGGCCTTCTTTCCTATTCGCTCCAATGCACCGATGCGTAGAACTGCTTGTTTACTTCAGCGGTCAACAATCTCGTTTCTGGAGTCTCTCCACATTATACGCATGGCACACTCTTTTCACATTTAACACACTAATTTTAATGTCACACATGTTTCTGCAATGAGCTCATGGGTAGAATCACGTCAAATAAATTAGGAAAAACATCAAAAGTAGTTACAGGGGTAGTACAGAATCTGGGCTCTTGTTTTTAATCCTTGAAGACAGGGTGATACAATTCAAGCAGGTATTTCATCATCCTTCCAATGGACCTCAGATGACTGGCCCACGAAGCATGCCTTCTACCTTCATTAGAAGTTTAGTTTTTCAGAAGAACTTTCTTGACTAACCCACGTGTGATGGAGGCGAACTACTAGACGACATACACTACATAGAGAAATGTATTGGGGCACATCTGTATTTCAGGTTCTGGGCTCCTAATGCTTCGGCATACCAACACATTTTGGACAACGCCATGCCTCTAAGTTTGTGGACAGGCCAATGGAAGGTCCTTTTCTATTTCAGCACGACTGTGCCTCAGTGCACAAAGCAAGGTCAGTAAAGACATGGTGTCAGTTAAGAGTTCGGTGTGGATGAACACTGGCCCACACAAAGGCCCTGACCTCAACTCCATCCCGCACCTTTGGGATTAATTGGAACGTAGATTGCGACCCAGACCTACTAGTCCAACGTCAGTACCGGACATAATAAATAATCTACACAAAGAATGGGCACAGATTCCCACAGAAATACTCCAAATGTAGTGCCATTCAAATCCCTGTGTATTTGAATGTTATTAAAATCCTTTTTGGTTTAATGGTCAGACATCTCGATACTTTTGTCCATATCGTGTATCAGGAAACAGCTGATGCATAAGAAACATGTACAATGAACCCTCAAGCCCTAGTGTTTAACTAGGGCATTCGAATCATGATTATTGTTATGGGGTGAAGAAAGTTAACAATTAACATATTCAAGTGTTGTTGACGGGTCATTCTCATGCCAAATCTTACATCATGAAACATGAAATGACAATAACTGGTACAACACTGTAAAGGATTTTTGGATCTGAAGTGAATTTTGACACTCAAATCTTTCTTTTATTACTTTAATTCATAAACATTTTCATGATCTTGCACAGATTTCATTGGGTTTTCAACATACAATGGTACCCAGTGGCCTGCCACTAATATAATTAACGATAATAATTAGAATAGTTGAAATAACAGTTATACTCATCATGTGTACAGCAAATCTATACAGATTCCATGAGGGAGGGAAAAATTAAAAGAGATGCCACAGAGTATGTTTGTTATGTACGGCTTAGCATAACAAATACGTCTATCGAGGACTCATCTGCATAAGGAAAATGTGTTTGTCATCCGATTTTTAAAAAACATGGTCTTATCTTTTTTAGCTTTAAACACTCCTGGTTGGATTATCTGGCAATAAAACCTCATGTTTCTTAGAGGTGGCCTCAACAGTGGTAGGATAAAACACACTTGAGCCTGTACAAGGTCCTAGCTGCAATTACATCAGAAGGCAGATATGATCTCACTGAGGTTTTCAGGTGTGTTCACAAATAAAGGTTACCATTTATTGTGAGCATAAAACGAACCAGGTCATGCTCCACCACTGAAGAGGCCCAACCTCAGCACATCTACACAGCCTTCAGCCAAGCTAAACATTCCTGCTCAGACAGGCAAAGGCCAAGCGATTAAACCTCGAAACAAGTCAAAATCACATATCCACTTGGCTGAAGAATGACAGGCTGCAGGTTTTCAAAAACCCAAGTAAATAAAGGTGGAATACAAAACAACTGCAATGTTGGAATTACCTGAAAGGAATAACTTAAAAGTACAAGATAAGATAAAAGCCAATTCAATTAAAGTTCCCTCATAAGTCAATGACTTGCATCAGGTTTTGTACTGTATAGTAATATTGTTTCCTTGTTAGCAGTAATAACACTTGCACAGATCTTACCAGATAATCCTACAAGATGGAATAAATCTAAAATGCCATGTCTATGTAAGACATACAGCTTTTTTTTCTGCCTACAGTACCTCTTTAGTCAGGTATTATTTTGCAAGAAGGCTCATTGGTCCTGTCATAACAACGGGTTATTTTTGAACACTTGCTCAGCAAAGCAGTTTGAGTGATCCTGCAACAAACTGGCACTTCCTGAGTAGAAGCACTCGTTTGAAATGTCAGTCGAAAAGCACCAAAATGATGGATAAAATATGCAAATAGTGCTATTGTGCTGAGATGCCTGTCGAAAACAGGCTACACTGAATTAATTTGCATCCCCTGGAGCATGCTGTAAAATCTAAACTTGTATCCTGACACCTCGAATCATGTTGAGTGTTAGATAATGCCAGCAATATTTGTAGACCAGGAACAAGGATGGCTATTATAATAACAGTGGATTTCAGTATTAGAACTCATGCACCAATTTAAAATGTTCTGTAGGATTACAGGATATTAGGAATTGAGTGATGATGCCTGTCAGTCTCTGTGTTCTTCATTATTCAAGAAATCCTGTATTTGTTGCTCTGTATTTAAAATCTGTCCTGCACACCTTTTTTCTTGCCTTTTAGTTCTAAAAGCAAGAACTATAGGCAAGAAGCCTCATAAAGTAAAAAAAGACAATAAATACAGGTAATAAAAAAAACATAACACATAAACACCACAAACACACAATAATACATATTTTCCTGCAGTATACTTTGGCAAAAAGCAGAGGTTAAAAAAAGTCATGAAAATGCAGTGATGTAGATATGTAAGGCTTGACACAAAGAGACATGATGAATAGAAAACCTATGGTAGGTCAACAGAAACATGCATTTTTGTTGTGGCAATGTAAGGGTTCTGCATGAGTGAACAAGTGGCAGGCTCAGCTGAAGACTGGACAATGATCAATATGACCCATGAAAGCACGCACACAAACACACACTCGCACACACACCCTCACACACACACAAACACATCCATACATTCACAGCCATGAACACACACATGATCATTAACTTTCCATGGTGTTTAAGCCTTTTCAGCCCTACACTACTCATGTGGCTCGTTTTCTGACATCATTTTTTCTGGCACTCCAATGAGAGCTAAATGTGACGGGGAGGCCACAGAATTTCAAAGTACAATTAACCGGTCCGGCTTCACTTTTAATCAAGCGTTTTCAACAACAGAGAGCAATATCAAAAAACAATACCCAACACAGATCAGCATGAGTGACTGGGTCATCACACTGGCAAACCCATTTTTGAAATCAGATTTAATGAGAAAGAAGCCTCTCTAAAACACAGAATATGGACTTTTTGACCCATAAAAATGGTAAAAAAGAGAAGTTTAGCTTCAGATACTCTCCACAGGATGCTCTGACGTCCATCTAAACGGCACATAACAAAGGGAACATCGAGCTCGTCAATAATACCTAACCCACAAAACTGGGTTCAGAGAAATAAATTATATTTACAAACGCAATTGTCTTTTACCCTTTCAGTACTGTTTTCATACACAAATACAACACCGTTTAAAACGCTCAATGTCCTCATCAAAACCTTTCCCATGTTTTATTTATATATATACTATAATTTTCTTATCAAAAACCCACTTCTGGATAAGGCAGATATATCACTGATGTTATAATGATAAAAATTAGCCCAATACACACCCCTCTCTTTCACTCTATAAAGTTTTCCAATATCTACAATCTCTTCTAAAACTAAACTCCCTGCATAAACCTACAAGCATAATCTCAGTCACTCTTTTTCTTAGGAGCAGCAGGGGACTGGCTCATACATGCTGTGGTCTAGAGCCCTGTTATTTGATCAATGTTTAGACCCATATTTTAGCACGCACTCATTTGTTTTAACAGTTTTAAGCCAAAAATGGAGCGTTAAATATGCAGCAAACCTCCACAGGGTGGCAGAAGTGAGCTGATTTGATGCTCCACACCATTGGTGGATGCGGTTTGTTTTTTGCTCACTCATACATCAGATTACATAGATTAGTGTTTAGTGAATTGAAACTGATCCAAAATCAGATCAGCCTAAAAGGTAAACTGAGACACATTTTCGTCGAGAAAACAGTCCTTCAACAGGCACAAGAGATTTCAGATCCAGACACTTTAGTCAGGACTGGCAAAACTCAAAACTTCTTTTCTACAATGTGAGAGTGTTCGATATTTAGCATGTTTTGTATGTGCCTGAAATTCATCCTTGTGGCCAACCAAACGGCTATATTCCATGTACTACTGTGCACCTTTGTCTCAGTTAAAAAAATGAAACTTTGTGACTGATCTTTTGGTTTCACTTGGGAATAATTTGAGCTTCCTGACTTACCCATGACTATTCTTTATGAACGGTAAACCTTAGCAGTACACTTCTGTAGAACCTCCTGATCACACCATTGACTTATCTATACTGAACCTAACAGTGGTATTTGGTGCTGAGTTGCCTAATCACACTGAGAAACCTGCAGGCCTTCTCCCAGAACGACACAGATGAGTTTACAAGCACTGAAAACCCCAGCAAGAAATCACTCGTTTAAAACAACACGGCAATGGTTGGCAGAAAGTAGATCTATCTAACATATAAATTGCTAACTGCGGAGGAAAGGTGATATTAAGCATGGCGACGTTCTTTCACGTGCCCTTAGACGCACCATGTGTAGGTGAGCACACTTTTGGCAGGTTCGCAAACACTTGTCACTCAAAGAAGATGAGCAATACACAGAGAAACGTACCTGTAGATATTTCATGCAACTTACAACTGACCGTTAGAACAGATGTGTGAAAAACTTGTGTGTGGGTGTGGGTGTGTGTGTGTGCGTGTGTATACGTGTTTGTGTTTTTGTGTGTGTGTGTGTGTGTGTGTGTATGTGTGTGTTAGTATGCCAGATACTGTCCTTGTGGTCACATTTATACAGTTCATGTGTGCAAAAACAGATATATTTATCAACCAATCATGTGCTTTCTCCAAGAGAGGTTGGCTCCTCCCCCTCTTCCTCTAGAGCCTCAGAGATTGGACCATGAGCTTGTAACTCCTCCCCTCTTCCAGCTCTAGAGAGGACCTCCATCCAGCGCCGTTGAAGCTCCTCCCCATCTGCACTGAAGTAAACTGTCAGGTGACTCTGGCTCATTTTGAAGGCATTGCGACGTTCCAGACGGTCACATGATTCAGGTAGGGACACTTCAAAGCCAATGAGAGGGATGCTGCGCTGGGCTTTTACATCCTGTTCACAGCCAAAGAATTAGAATACAAAACTTAAAACTGTGCACAAACAGGGGATCACTATCACTGACCACATCAGTCTCATGAATGAGAGAGAGAGAGAGAGAGAGAGAGAGAGAGAGAGAGAGAGAGAGAGAGAGAGAGAGAGAGAGGGAGAGAGAGAGA
>JBBPCW010000014.1:13812422-13826835 GCA_037974425.1 Phenacogrammus interruptus | reverse complement strand
GAGCGAGAGAGAGAGAGAGAGAGAGAGAGAGAGAGAGAGAGAGAGAGAGAGAGAGAGAGAGAGAGAGAGAAGGAGACAAATATTCCCTTCATATTTTTTGAATGAATCAGCTGATTTCCCACCTGTGGAGCACCATATATGTAAAGCACCAATGGTTCATTTTCAGGGATGACGAACCAGGCCTTCTGCCAGCCACGTCCACTGCCCTTCTCCATGTGGTGCAGGAAGCTGCAGAGCACACTATTCTCTGCCGCAACAGAAGCCTGTTTCTGTAGGACACACAAGATTTTATAATTATTCTAAAGTCATGCTCCCTAATTTCAATACAATTTCCTCAAATTCAATACAAAATGTCCTCAATTTCCACTTAGGGAAATCCCTGACAGCATCTTTTCTGGGTAGGGGGCTCATTAGCAACACCACAGCTAAATTGCTTCAATGAAGGATACTCTTAATACCAGTGGCCAGAAATAAGGTGCAGCTTCTCTCTTCAGTCTGCTATAAAGGGCAAGCTCTTCTGAAATGTTCCAAATCCAGACAAATTTCACATATTTTTGAAGCGACAGTGACACAGGCAAGCATGTCATATTGAAGTCAGCTTCTATGAACAAATGGTGCTGTTATCAAGAGTTCACTTTATTAGCAGGTGCACATCATACTTCATTAGCTTAACCCACTGTGTCTTTTTTTGAAGTATGAACAAGGCCAATGTGTCTTACCTCTAGAATGGAGCGTCTTCTTTGAGTGCTACTGGTCAGACTCGCTGGAGAGGGTGGGACTCCCACCAGCGTTGTATAGCAGTCTATACACACACGGTTTGCTCGATTGTTATCATACAACAACCGAGCACGAAACTCTGAGCATTTCCCACACACCACCTGGAAAGAAAACATCTGATGTTAGCCCCTTCCTGCTGAAACTTGTATTCTAACTGTAGGGTAGTGAAACATTGTGCATTTCTGTAGCCCCTGGCACCTAAAGTTCTCCAGTACACACTAAGATTTTGAATGCTGTTTTTATTAGAATCTTTAGAAAAGGAACTCATGCCAAATAAACCACAATGAATAGAGAAGGATGTTCTAAAGCCTTCCTAATAGTCGTAAACCCGCATGAATCATGCCCCCTAATGTTTGAACTTGTTTGAATGTCTGTAGAAGAATGTGGGGCTGATATGTTTAATTTGGTAATTAATGGGTGTGTTTAGGTGTGTGTTGTGGTTACACTCACGTGTCCACATGCTTTGCAGTGGTGGCGTCTCTTAGTGATGGAGTTGAACGGCTCCTGGCACTTCATACACAGCGTCACCTCTTTTTCCCGGATTGGAGTTGGGGCGCGTTTTCCCAGTTCTGTGCAGTTCTAGGCCAGCAAAAGAACAAGTGTCCAAAAGAGAATACAAAGCAGAGCATCCATGTACACACAGGCACGTGCGCGCGCACACACACACACACACACACACACACACACACACACACACACACAGACAAACAACCAGAGTAAACAAATGTGGAGCAGATTAAAGATACCTACCGGTGAGTTGGGGGGTGTGCAGTCCTCCTCACGCACAGAGCAGTTCAACATCCGGAATGTCTCAACACTCTGCTCATGCCTCTGAATAGTGGCCTGGATCGCCTGAAAGATGGAGAGAAAGCATGAAAAACTCAAATAAAGAAAAGACTCCATATAGTTGGTGAAACAATGGTTAGAAAAGTAAATGAGGGAAGGTCAATGAAAAAATGGAAAAGTCAATGAAAATGTCACGGCTCGGCCAGTGGCCGGTAGGGGCCACCGTTTTGATTTAGTTTTGGGGCTTTTATTTTGGTATTTCGTACATGTTTTGTTTCTTGGTTCACGTTCTCAGCTGTCCTGTGTTTAGTTTAAGTGATTATGTTTTGTGATTGGTATTCTGTCTGTGTCCTGTGTGTATTTAATTTCTAGTTTTGTGGACCTCATTATCGGTCCATCGCCTCGTGTAAACGCCTGATTTAGGAACACAGCCCCGTTTTCATGTATTGGCCATTGAGCCAGGTTTCTGTTCTTGTTCACGTTTTGCTTTAATAAAGAGCCTGAAGTCATGGATGCCTGCATGCCTCGTATCTGGAATCCTAGGGGTAAATCACGGCAGCGGATTAACCCCCGCAGCCGTGAAAGAAAACATATGCAGAAATAAATGTGTAGAAAAAATAGGATGGGCAGGACAGATAAATGGGTGAACAGTTTACCTGAATCCAGTCTTTCTTTTCTTCTTCAGTCCTAGCAAGGTAAAAAAAAATAAAAAAATTTATATTTATTTCAGAATTCTGTTACTTATATTAGTTGTTATACTTAAAAAGATAGGCTTTGGGTTTGAAATCCAATTAACAAGCATTATACTACTAGAAATATTTTATATATTATACTTGTAAGACTTCTCTGCTGTCCTAATATTACCTTGCCTGCAGCTCAAGAGAACGCTGTTTTCCTGACACTAGAAACGTCCGTGGTACATTTATGCTACTTGTCTCTTTCAGCTGTAAAAGATAGTTTAGTTAGTCTTTCTCCTTTCTCCGCAGTGACATCAAACATCAATGACTTATGGATTTATTTGCAAAAAGTTTTCAAGTTACTGTAGTTTTAGTGAGGCACAATAGATGAACAATGATCTGATGACCAACCTCCATTCCGTCCACATCAATTCTAGCCCGCACTCCAAATTTCTGTCCGATCAGTCTCAGCTTGGGGACACAGTACAGTAACCTGTCATTGAACTTTAGAGAGATAAGAAGAGGAGTCATGCACAAAATCCCACAAATAAATGTACATTATTAGTGTGTAATGGCAGAAATATGGGTGTGTTAATGTCAATATACATCATGATGCATACATTTGAAAGCATCAGCAATTTGAGATTCAATTCACTCATTTTGGAATAAAATATATCAATATTTTCCTTTGATACGGGTTGAAATAAAAGCTATAAAAATACCATCAAACAGTGAGGCCAAAGAGTTACATCTCTAATATTTTAGACACAAGTTCCTCACCAATATGAGGTATCTGTCCTGTGAGGTTCCGTTCTTGGCTGACAGTTTGAGGATGTGTCCCTCCTTAATGAGCTCGTTAGTTGGGTTAACAATGTCCTCTTCTCCCCCAAGCAGTTCGTACACCTTCAATAACTTTCTCATGCGCTCCTGAGGGGCACAACACAACATACACAGAAACACACAGAAACATAAGCTTGTAACATGCGGCATGACAAGCAGATATAGAAAAAAATGATTTATCTTTCCACCAAAAGCAAATTAAAATCAGTGTGAAAGAAAAATGAAAGAAAAGACACTTTCAGCTAATCAGTGATTCACACTTGACATCGTCTGTCTGGCTCAATTACATTTGGCTAGGCTTTTCTCTCTCACAGAGAAGAGACCATGAAAGCAAAAACACTGGCAATTAGCAGGTCTAAATGACAGACTTTGGACAGCCCCTGGTCATGAAAAAAGGCGACTATCTCTAATTACAAAGTGGAATAGCTAAGTGGCAGTGTGGGCTCTTTTCGCAAATGCTGAGAGGGGTTCATCTGGGTTGGGTGCAGTTTGGAGTGCAAGAAAAGGGTGGTATTGAGAGTTTAACACATATAGACCTCTATCTGTTCAGGGCTCAGTTGCCTCTTTGTGGGGTTTCAACTCTCATGAGAAAATTCACTCACCATTTTCCTGATGGCTGCATTGGAATGCTCAGCTGCCGTAGCAATCAGTTCCAAAGATTCTGATGGACAGAAATTGCTGATTACCTTTTTGATTTTTGCTGGCTGGCATCGTTTAAAAGATACTCAAAAAAGTAAAGCCATACAAATTCCTCACAATTCCTTAGTTACAGGAAATAGTAATTAATGTACCACAACCACGTTGCCCCAAAACGGCTGCTGGCATGACAAATATTATATTATGTGGCACAGCAAGAAGATTTACCGGAGAGCATGTATTTATATGACTTATAAGAAAACTAATTTCTCTTGGATGTTTATATCATTAAGATCAGATGTTTAGATTACAGTATTTCATTTCAAATGCCTATTTCTTTAAGTAGAATTACTATTTCTTAAAAACTGTCGGATGGATCTATTGGCCAATAGGACAATTAAGACAAAGGGCACTAGTGTGTGTAATGTCCCCACTAGCAGGACTTTAGAATAATACATAATGCTCAGTCAGCATGGACAGCAGCTCCACTGGGCAGCTTTGAAAATGGACAGATGGTTAACCTTAAATAAAGCCTTTCTGACTGTGGCAGTCTCACACACTCACTTTGTGCATCTTTAAAGTCATCAGCGTCCTCAGGCAGACGGTGCAGGTAGTCCTTCAGCAGCAGCTCATACCGAGGGATTCGCTGCACGGGCTCCAACATGTGGTGCTGTAGGGTGAGGTTACCACACATCTCCTCTTTCTGCCACACACACACACACACACACACACACACACACACCCGAAGGAAGAAAATCAAAGTCAGACATTTATGAGCTCATACATACAGATGAAAATATGAAAAATGTATACTATATCAATAAAAAATAATTATGAATTCATGATAAACATAATCACTTAACAGACTTTATAGCAAAGCTCTACAAGGGCAAAGCCCCCAAGTATAAATCTTTCTCTAAACAGATAACACCATGATCTCTTTAAGAATAAATTCCCTTTAGATTATATATTCATACGCAGAGATATGCAGAAAGGAGCTATGGGAATAATTAGATCCCTCATCAATTCATCTGCTTTTACTGCTCTTCCTAAATCCAAGGCTGCTTCAGGGTTAAAGTTTTTTTAAATCAAATTAAATGCTTTTTAGCATTTTGGAAGAGCTGAAAAATGCAACACATACTAAAGCAATCGTGGCACGTATTTATCTTTAATGTATTCAAAATGTTTGGAAATCGAACTAGATATCCTTAAAGACCACACAATCGTTGCAGACTCTTTTAAGTGTGTTTGACCTGTCTACTTGTCTTCTAGCTCTATTAGTATGAACAACTACTGGCTTTCCAAGAAAGTAAAAAATAGCCTCTTTCATCTAATGCTTTTGGTGATAAGAGGTGATGATCCATTTGTTATTTTTAATCAAACGTTTCTATCAAAATACAGTATTAATTAATGCAAAGTATCCTCACAGGGCTTATGCTGGGTGTCTATGCTGTTGATCTTTTAGTGTTTGTTCTTGTCAGAACTGTATTTCGAGGGTACGTTTTTTGAGCGTGGGTGTGAACTTAGTGAGGTGGCATCCAATTAACACCAGTTATAAATGTGCTAGAGACAGCAGGCAAGAAATCCTTGTCTTTCGTACCTCTGCGGAAAGTGTGATAGTCTTACTCATCTTAGCTAAACAGAGTCTTTTAACGGAAGGCCTTTTGCTGTCACTGACTGCTCAAGAGTCATGCACTCATGGCCCTTGCTCTCCAAACACACACAAAAAACGCATTTCCTCTGCTGGGACTGAACCCACTAAGGAAGAAAATTCACAGGAATTCACAGGAAGAATTTTAAAAATAAAATGGGGTTACTAACACTGCGTCCTGGACATTTTTGGCCTTTTGAGTATTTGGCTGAAACTCTCTGTTTCTCTGCTACCCTATATACTGCATTCTTATTAGAGGTGGGCATAGATACATTTTTTTAACACCGTTAACGCCAAGATTACAATGAGCCCCCCACAGAGACACCGAGACAGGTTTAAAACGTGCGCGAACCAGAAAACTCACTGAAATATCAAGGTGAAATTCATCATAGCTTGCGTAGTATAGACCAGAGTTAATCAAGTTACAGAGTTAGTCAAGTCAGGCTTTGGGGCTGCAGGAATTATTCACCCACAGGAATTATTTAGCACAAAAAATGTATATCAACGTTTTAATATGAAGGGTGTGTCTGCTTTCTCGCCACTAACCGGTCGAAACGAGGAAGACACGCTGACAGAGACAATCGGGGGCGTGTTTTCTGAGCCTGTTTATGTCCTTTGTTTTTGTAGCTCTCATAACGCGTGTGTGTGTCCGTGAAGAGTTTGGAGTGAATGAGACCAAGGGGCAGGCCGTGAAGTCGAGGGGGCGGGGCGGGGTAAGCAGTGATAGCATCGCTGCGATCAGACCTGATCTGACTGAATTTTGATTGGTGCAGAAGCGAGGCTCTGCGGACGGGCAGGAACTCTCTCACGAACCGGCACTGGTCCGGCGGGGGAGGGGGGCGTTAACGGTGAATTTTTTTTTTATCGCGCGATAAGAATCTCGTTAACAGCCCAGCACTAGTTCTTACATGTGACAAATTGTGAAAGAAGGGTTGATAAGACAGCAGTGTCTTTATAGAATTCAATGCATTTTGTTTGTGATAAAGTAAAAAGGAGGACATCACTGTGTTTCAGCTAGGAAAAGGCGATCATAATCCCAGATCTCACTGCTACCAATTGATACAAATAACACTAAAATGGACATGTCTGTGCTTTTATGCACACATAAGAAACACCACCTGGGGACAAATATGAGGTTGAGAAATCTGGATATCACACAAATGTTTTCCCTGATTTTTCCATGTCTGACAAAGCTAGAAGGCCTTCAAAAACTAAAGACTGACTTTCCTCTGTCACACCACAAGATCATCTACACCATCAAATACCTCTGACCATCAAATGAGCTCCTGACCTGCAAAATAGACCACTTTTGTCCAAAGGGGAACATCACAAAGCTTACATCAATAAAATCTGGCCCTAGTGTAGTTTTTGTGTGTGCATGTTCATGTTGGCCAGGAAAATGGAGCTACATGTGTAACTGAAGCTTTCTGCGTGGTACTGTTTTCTATCACTGTAATAGTTTAAGTAAGCATGCACACACATTATGAACTGAATTCAGATCAGGGATTATTATTAATTTGTTCAAAATAACAAAATGTGACGGTGAAATGTGAAGTATATTCCCATGCATGTGTTTGCTTTCTCTAAATGGTGGGTTGTCACTGATACAAAACAAATACTATAACTTTGTTAGATCATGTTCTTTCTATATCAAAATTGAGAGATTACATCAAGATATCAGAGATGTTGAGAGATGACATTTTGTCATTAAAGGACTTTGGGCTGCTTCGAATCACAGAATACAGCGGATAAAGTCTCACAATAACGTTGCAAAACCCAAAACATGTGCATAGATTTGTCCTGTTCATACCTGAATGTCGTGGATGATGGCTTTGAACTGCGAGGAACGCTCCATCCAGGTGTTCACCAGCTCCATGGCAGTGTCAAAGTTCTTCACATACTCACCATACATCTTCAGGAAGGGAGCTAGTTTCTGCAGGATATCCCCAATTCGTGGGTTAGCATCCCTGAGGACAGAAGGCAAAGGTCAAATTACATCTGTACATCTATCTTCGCACTAGGCCAAGCAGCTAAGCATATTGTAACTGTGGCTGAGTCTACTAGGTGGTACACCGTGACCTCTGCAGCCCCTTTGAGAACTATGCATTTTGTCTAATAGAAGAAATAGTTAGGAACTATAGGACATGTTTCTCCTAAGACAGCAGGATCACAATTGAGCTGATCTCTCTGCCTTTCTTGATTTTTTTCTGTGACGTCATTGTTCCACTGTGCTTTATTTAGACCGTTGTCATACAGCTGCTATGGCACTGCTGCCACTGTGCTCGAGTCAGCTTTTGCCATCATTTATCTCTCTATGTTCACTTTCTCTCACATTTCTTTGTCTCTTTAATCTCTCCATCCCCACTCACCACTCCTCCATGCGTTTCTCCAGTGCTGGCAGCAAGAACTGCTGGTGGAAGCAGTAAATGGAGCAGATGTTGGAGAAGATGCCCATGACCACCTCACAAGGAAAAGACCCCCGGGCCCTTGCCTCCTCCATCAGTCGCCCGCAGAACACCTGGTCCAGTAGATGAAGTCTGGACACATAGGCCTTCTCTGTCTGGAGGAGCTCGTTGGCAATGTTAAACACTCGCTGCTGGACGGACAGCTGCAAGGTGGAACATACACACACACACACACACACACACACACACACACACACACACACACACACACACACCTTTTGAGTGAGGCCAGCCTGCAGACATCTGCACTGACAAGCTTAAAAGTGTCTGTCTAAAGAGCTCAGTGTGTGCTGAAAGCTCCATCTCATCCAAGAGATTCTACGGGGGGAGGTGACATTCTTTAGATGTCTATAACATGGAGCTCTTTAAAGATTTGTGATTTACCTTTTAGCTTCCACAGTGATGGGCATTGTTTGTTGTAATTTTAAGAATTTGCTAGAAAGTTTTTTCCCTCAAATACCTAATTAAAGTGTCAGCTCAACAAAACAAAACAAATGTACACAATATTCTGCTTAACCCAAATATAGCTGAACTGTAATATATCTATAAATATAGCTGAGCCAAATATAGCAATGTCATGTTTGGTGTCTGAAGTTTGCTTTTTTATTGTTGAACTGGAGCTTCAAGGCAAACGTAGCTGACAAATTTATACATTCCCAAATAGTACTGTGCAAACTGCATGCTTAACACAGAGCTGGTAAATATTATGAAAAAAATGACTAAATGTAAGGCCTTTGACTGATTGTGATGTAGAGAAAACCAACACATTTACATATATCTGTCTATTCAGCCTGAAGGAGTTTGGCTCCACCTATTCACTATGAGTTGGTCACGCTATGAAAGTTTTGCTACATGAACACAGACCATGTGAAAAGGGTAATTATAACTACAGGAAAAATGAAGGATATAGGCTCTTTAAATAAAATCTCACACGAACCTGGATATTTCGTTTCTCACATTGTATACTGATCTTTTAAAATATCAGGGCTGTTATGTCCTAAAAACTCTTAATTTAGTAACTCTATGGAAAATTGAATATCTGAATCTTGAATCTTAAAAGTCAAAAGTGAATCTTCAATCATTTTTATCATTTTTATAGATGACAGTATGTCATCTAGTGCCAGTGAGATTGGTGAATAACTGAGTGTGGGTTGAGGTTAGCATGTGATGAGTGAATGTATTTGGGGAACTATAAATGGGATGTTTTCCAACGTAACAAGTTCTTCCCCAATTCCCAGTGACTAAATGGTAATGTTTCAATTGTTTAAACTGTGTGAACATGCTATAATTTCACAGTAAACTCACCTCCACTGAGTCCTGTCTTTCTGCTTTTGGCAGAGGCTGCAGGGCCATAGGGTTCATCTCACTCTCATCTCCACTACCTTCTTCCAAATCACTGTCCCCTTCTGAGTCCCTCCCACCCTCTGCTGCAGTGGCCCCCTCTCCCACAGCTCCTTCCACACAGCCACATGAGGAAGAGGAGGAGAGGCGAGGAAGAACGACTGTGGGACTGCATGGGCAGATCTCTCTCTCGTGCCCAATCCGGTCCTCATCCCCAGCGAAACACAGTTCCTCACTGTGAGACGGAGAGCTGATGCTGTCAATGCCACTGTCCCTATTGGCCAGTTTGCCGTCTGTCTGTGGAGGAGGGAGGGACAATTGGTCCGAGGGGATTTCTGATTGGTTCAGGTCGCTCATATCCACAGTGTCCAGCAATTTGTCTGAGGCACTGTAACCTGACTCCATGGATAGACGCTTTTCAGAGCAAGAGGCACCTAGCTCGTTTTCATCCTCCTCCTGAATCTCCTCCTTCACTTCCTCCTCCGCTTCCTTCTCGTCCTCCTGCTCCTCTTGCTCATCTTTGGACAGAGGAGTCTCCGCAGGCCCTGGAATGGATGTGCAGGGCAGGATGATCTCTGATGTTTGGGTCAGATCACCCACAGCAGCCTGAGGCTCAGGGACCCGTGGAGCACACATCACTCCCCCTGTGATGTCAGGCACCACAATGATTTGCTCCCTGTTAACAGACAGAAAAGAATGAGAAAGAATGATCATTTTACCTGTTCCATCTGCTCCAGCCTGGTATTCCTCAAAACATAATTTTATCCAGAAATCTTTCTTTGTGAAATACATCTCTATTGTTGCCAAAAGTACATTAAATTAATGCAAGAAATAAAGAAATAAATGCATAAAAAATCTAATACAAAAAGTACATTAGACTGTGAAATGTGCTCCAAATTAAGATGTGTGCATGGTGAATGGCTGCAACAAATGCAGAAGTGCTATCTCTCTCCGACCTCTCAAAGCGTTCGATGAGCGATAGGACACACGTAGGAGAGGAACTTCCTTCAGCTCGTGAAAGCGTCGGTCGTGATTGGCGAGGGTCTGCTGGAAGTGGGCGGGATGGCGGTGGTGGGAGGGGCTTGTCTGGGGGCCGGGGTCGACGGGCATTCTGTTGCTGTAGATGTGGTGGTTTTGGGGGCACTGAGTGAGACAAAATCAATACAACAATCGTTATTGTTAGACTGGCTGTGTCAAGTGACCACACATCAGTGGAACATACAATTAGTGTCAGGCCCACTGAGCTCTATTTCATGTCACAAGCGTTTGGTAATTCTGTACATGTACATCTGAATCAAACAAACAATTAAATACCAAATGAAAAGCCACAAGTATTGTATGCATTGTGAATACTCATATTAGGCCACCTAATTTTACTGTTGACTTACAAAACAATACTTCACCATAAGCAGTGCTACTGACAGACAAGCTCTATTGTCCTACCGTTCTATAAACTTCCTGCTGAGTTTAAACCCCACAGTAATCTACAACATCTGGTTCTAATGAACAAAGAATATGTAGACCTCTGCAAGGTGTATGAAGTGTATCAAATCAGGGTTGGTGCAGCTTGGCATATAATGCTTAGGCACTCCTGTTCATAAGTACAACTGACATTAGAAAATGTAACATAACATTTCTCAGCCTCAAACTGATCATTTCATGTTGTGTATGTTTTTGTTCATCATTATTCTTCCACACAACTGGGAATTGATTTGGTGCCAAACCAATCCTGACTGCTAGTCTAGATTAATCTATAGCAGGATCTACAGGTTGATACAAATAACCATGCAAACATTAATGAAGCTCAGTCATGAAACAAGATATATGTTTCGTTAAATATAAACAATTTAGTTATTTATAAGACAGTTCAACTGAGCGGTGCATGTAATGTGGATAATGAGGCAAAAGAGGCAAATGATAAAGACAGAGTGATTGGCTAGTTCACTACACAATACCATGACTGCAAACAGTGCTGAATCCATGAACAAGATGATTACAGGTCTTTTGGGGATGAGTAGCCCCAGCAACAGACAAAGCAGTGGTTACATTTTTCACTTTGACCAAGCTTCCATTTAACATAAATTAAACCAAGGGTCACACCTTGTGGTTTGGGTCCAGGTAAAGGTGGGCGTGTTTTCGGGGGCGGAGGGGGTGCATCTTGGGGCCCATTTTCTTCACTAGTGCCATTGCAGTGTTGGGGCCCTAGGGGTCCAGGGTCCGAGCAAAGGCGCTGGGGGGTATCGTGGTCTCCTGGGCAGGGGCCCGGCTCCAGGGAGAGACTCTTGGTCAGGAGCCGAGGACTGGATGCGGATGGGCCTGAGGAAGACAGAGAGGGGCAGAGAAAAGCAAAAATTGGTATTAGAATTTTCATGACATCCCTCGACCTCCTCCTCAAAAATAACACTTAACTGGAAGAGTCAATAAGTGAACATGCTTATGTCTTTCAGTGAACATGCCTGGGAACGCTTGTGGCACTTGTTACAGTCAAGAGCGAATGTTTGAGAGATTCCTGTTCCTTTCTCTCTGTGGGCAAAGATGTAGTTGATATACATACATTTGCTCCAAAATAATATTACAACATGAAGTAGTGAGCAGCTAATTTGAAAGTAAAATGCATTTTCAATTCATTGTGACTATACGGAAATTCTCTGATTATACAAAAAGACCCTTGACACTTTCATATTCCCTAAATTTAAGGCTCTGAATTTACACTAGAATAAAAATTTGTTTGACACAAAATTATCAAACAATTTGGTCCCTTATGTCTCTGGTTTTATTAACCCAGACTCTCCAACTCCAACACTCTTTCTTTGTTTGTCATGCTCTCGTTCCAGCATAGTCAAACACTGCATCACTTTCACAGCAGTGACGATTACAGAATAAAGGAGTTATCATTGATAATTCCAGGCTGCTGCTCTTGACTTGAGGTTACGGAAAGAGAGCAGCAGATGAAGGAAAATATCAGTATTTAAATGCAAATCCGAAAGAGCTCACTTTGATGAACGAGCTTGGTGTGCAGGGTGGATTACGGCATTAGAGAGAGAGGACAGCTGAGAGAAGCAGAGTACAGCAAAGCTCCCTCACACTACAAACATTTCATCATAATTTTTATATTCATGTAAGTGCCATTTAATATGAAGACAGTCTGACAGAATATTTAAGGGAGCAGAGTAACATAAGATCCCAAAACACTGTCATAATGCTCATTTACACTTCAGTATCATATCTGGATTGAATGTTACCACTGGCTTTTTGATGCATCCAATTTAAACTTTGGCTGGAGATGCTCTTGCCCTGCTTTCAGTGGTGCAGAAATAATACAGTTTAAATCAATGGGATAGTATTCAGATATTCAGCTGGGTCATTCTGTGTGTGAAACTTACTGCCCTGTTCTAACATGCCAAATTCAGCTTATAGTGATAATCTAAGATGATTAATACTGATTGTAATACTGATATTGTAGAAGGCTGTAGTGTACAAAAGAGGCTTCTAATGCCTTAGACGCACAATCCAGTCTTTCATTTGATCTTTCACATAGTGATCTCAAACACATCTCTAACAAGTCTTTCTGGTTTTCAAAATATATTTTGCAGGAAAAAACATGAGAAGTGACAGAGGAATAACACCAAGCACAAGACTGGGGCTGTGTCCGAATAGTTGATTTTGACAGGTCTGGTAGCAAGGCCACATGCTACAGATCAAGCAAAATCGAGGCAAGCAGATAGGAAAGAAATCCTAATTCAACTGTTTGACCACAGCCAGGATTTGTTTTCCCCACAACTGGATGTCAGCAAGAAGCTAAAAATTCAAGTTGTTTGTGCATGAAAAAAGCAAGGAAAGAAAAAATATGAGTATAATCTCTTCCTCTGGATTTCCCCTCCCCACATGTCTTACGCTCTCATTGTCTGTAGCTTGTTGCCACATTCATTGCCAACAACAACAATTTTCACACTGTGGGATCTGGAATCGACAGCAGAGTCTGTGCTATATATCTTTCAAGTGCCAGCGAGGCATCAGCAAGCTTTCTGGATAGCATCTTTGAACAACGCATATACAGCTGAACAAGAGCCCTGAGTGAATACCAATTTGCCTCTGATCTGGAGCTTTAATCACTGTTTTCCAAAAACTGTTGCAGAGTGAAAAATCAGCATTAAAATCGCGTAGTGTGAACTTAGCTAACCAATCACTAAACGCGGGTATTCTTGGTGTTTTGATCAATCGGTTTATTTAAACAACTCAACATAAGCATTTGGTGAAAATGATGCAGAGTAACACATTAAAGGTCACATCAAGGAATCCCATGTTTTCCCATTTTTTTTTAGCTTAGTGCTGGTCCAAAGGCCATGGTTTGATTATTTATTATGCTTATTTATTGTCAGTTTAGCTGGTTTAATGAATGAAGAGCCAAATTCCCATTCTATTGCTAATATTCAATGTTTGTTGCCAGGACTGCGCCATTTAAGGCAAAAATGTTTAAGGTGGAACTGGAATGAAGGGCTTCACAATTTCCAGTGTTAACTCAGTAAGTTTTGGCAGCAGTTGACAAGTTATTTAAAATGTAACATTTGATTCTACTTTTGTATACCTTTTGTAGTGCTACTATTTGTCTTTATGTCCATCTCTTGGCTTTGGAGTGTCTAAACAAGTTACTGAGCTCAACTCCTTCCATCAAGTGCTTAGTGTTTAACAGGCATATTTAGTGCAAATCCAATACCTTGAGATAAGTAACAGAAAATAAAAATAACAATAATAAGTTGCCGAAAAAAGTCGGTATGCGTGCCAGAAAAGGTTAGCCAAACCAAGCAGAGTGTCTCACACATATAGTATATGTCAAGTTAAAATTTTACATTTTAAAACTCGGATAAAAAATATATTATATTTGATACAGGTTAACTATATTGTAACTTAACCAGGCAGTCCGAGTTTTTTCCTAATAATCATAAAACATGACAGCTCGCAGTTTTACGCCTGCAAGAGCACATAAAAGCGGCTGCAGTTTCAAAAACGGGTGCAACCCATCAGAAACATGTTTAAATCATCATCCTGAGATATATACCAAGAGCAGTGTGCACAAGGATTTCCTTTTTTTCATATTTTAAAGCTGAAGCCATGTACAGCAGAGGAAATAAGTATTTGACCCCTCATGGATTTTGTAAGTTTGTTCAATGACAAAGAAATGAAAAGTCTCAGAACAGTATAATTTTAATGGTAGGTTTATTTTAACAGTGACAGATAGCACA
>JBBPCW010000014.1:13793365-13804319 GCA_037974425.1 Phenacogrammus interruptus | reverse complement strand
GCTGTGCTTGAAGCCCTGAGAGGACGCGAAGTGACACGTTGTTTGATCAGTGCTGTTATGTATGGGGGTGCTAGTCCGTTCTTAGCGTTAAAAGCAAGCGTTAAGACTCTACTCAGATGCAAATTTGTAGAAGCACATTCTCATTAATCCTAAGAAAAATGATTTTCTTCTCCTTGTTTCAGTGAGGGGAAGCTAGTGTTCACATACATCGTTTATTATCTTTAATTTGTTATAAAGCTGCTCTTGGTACTTACAGCTTCAAGATGTATAGGTTTCCAACCCTTGTCCTGGAGCCCACCTGCTCTGCTCTGTTTAATGATTTCCCTGCTTCCAAAACAGCTGATTTAGGTATAAAGGCCTTTCCTGGACACCACCAAATTTTGCTAGGTCCAGTTTTTTAATAACATTTAAAACATAACTGCTCTTTTTGTCCCTTGCAAAGATAACAGAAAAAAAAAAACATTATTTCATGACATGTATTCCTTGAAGTATCGTCATTTTATATTTTTCCGTATCATATTTCACCCACTAATAGCTGAGGGGCTCTAGAACTGGGGTTGGAAACCTGTGGTCTACAGTAAGAAGTAATTAGCTTTCTGAATAATTGTGGTTCAATTTTGGCCCATTCCTCTTGGAAAACTATTTTTAATATTCCGACATTACAAGCATTTCAAGATTTTGGGATTCAAGTCAGTAGACTTAGACTGGCAAGGGCCTTTTACCTTTTTAGAAACCACTATTTTGACTGTATATTGGGGTTTTCTTTCATGGAACAGATTCATTCACCTTGAGCTTCTCTCAGTATGTTGCTCCTTTCATGTTTCCTTCGATGTTTGCAGAGAAGCAGCCACATATCTTCATACTCCCACCTCCATACTTCACCGTGCATGTATTTTTGGTAACCTTCTCTGAAGTTCATTTATTGCCAAAGATATTTGTTTTATCAGACTACACTTACCAGAACGGTTTTGATTTGTCCAGAGAGATGAGATGCACATTTCTGCTCTTACTTTTTAGGAGACCTTGTCATTAGTCGGAGAGAAATCTTTTTTTTGTTTGTTTGTTTTTTTTGTCGGAGAGAAATCTTATGTTCCTGCAGTTTCAGCTGCAGATCCATGAACTTTCCATTACCCTTTTATAACACACAGTACTGTGTAACATAATAAATCTATAAAGTATGAGATTTTTTCTCCTTAGGCTTCCATGGCCTCGTGGCCACTTCCATCTCTCATTTTTCTCTGCCTCTCTCATACACATACTCAGTCTCTTCCCATCCATCTCCTTCTCTCATACAAACACTCCTCTTGACCACTAAATCCATCTCACCCTCTCACTTGCTTGCCTCACACATACAGACTCTCTTGCTATCTTTCTCTCTCTCACACACAGACATGCGCACACTCCCTCTCTCTCCCTCTTCACTGCCACGTTGTCTGCGGCTCCTGATTGGCAGTATGGCATTCCCACACACTGACACAGTGACATACTTTTCTTTTCTTTCCTCTCTCCTCTTCTCCCCTTTCCACTGCAATTAATCACACACTCTCTTCTTTTTGCCTTTTCCATTTTTCTGCTCTCCATTCTGTTCCTTCCCCCCCTTTTCCACTTCTTTTCTCAGCTCCTCTCCTTCTCGCTTCTCCTTTCCTCTTCTTCTCTCTCTGCTCTCCTCCCCCTTTTCTCTTCTTCTCTTTTTTCAGCAGTGGCTGCAGCAGACAGCACTAGAGCCTGTGTCCTTGCTTAAATGACCTGCCCAAAGTCTTTCCTTCACACCCCCCCCCCCCCACACACACACACACACACACAAAGACGGATTGTAATAACTGCTCTATGAATGCTGAGTTTAATGTAATAGAAATGTTACCTCATGAATAAACAATAACTATAGTGCTTTTATGGTAAACTGCCAATAAAAGCAGATCACTTTAACAGTTTTATTCTACGTTTCAGGGATTTCACAATTATTTGATTAAACATTTACTTCAATTGAAAATCATCAAGAATTCCCTTGTGTATGAATCAGCAATGATTAGTTTACTGAACACTTGTTCTATCTCTCTCTCTCTCTCTCTCTCTCTCTCTCTCTCTTGCACACACACACATTCGCGCTTTCTACAGGAAACATTAGGGTATTGAGGTAGACTTGCCATATAATGCTGAAGTAAATTGGACTTAAAGGGCTCTGCAAGCTACGTTGCAAGCAAACACTGACTATTAGAAAAACGAGAAGATCTGTAGTAACTATTGAGCGTCCTTCATCCTAGACTCATTACTGTGGTGCGCTTTTTGTACATCGCTTGTACTGAACACACTTTTCATTCAAATTTAATGTCAAGTGCTACCATATACTAAAGATACTTTTAGTCAATCAGTTTTCTTCATCTCTACCACATTTCAAATGTGCGTTTTCTTGAAGCTCTGCGACAGTGCATGCAAAACATAGAATCAACAAACTGATAATGAAAATATCATTTCCAACTACTTTTATAATCCAATTTTATCGTTTTGTTGTTGTAGACCTAATGTTATGAAACAAGAACTGTCTGATTGTATGAAATCCAGAACTGTCTGATTGTTGACCCTGTCCTCAGGAAATCGCAAGTTCTATCCCTGTTGACGCTGCAGTCCATGGCAGGGAGTCCAAGAGAGCACATCTGGCTTCATTCTCTCTGGATGGACAGGATGACCGTCCCTCTCCCACGTTCTCCTCCAAGCCTGTAAAACTGTGCAATAGCGTTTCACTAGCAGCAGACTGGCCTTTTGGAGGAAACACGTACCTCACTTTCACCCACCCACTGTTGTTGGTGTTGCATAATAAACGGGAGTCCTAACTTATAAGTAAAATTAGAGATGAGAAAGAAATGCAAAAATCCAATAATAAACTGTGCTAATGTATTATTTACTAATTTATGAATGTGCTCTACATGACCAAGGACATGACTTTAATAAAATTAAATTTGCTTTTATGTTGATAAACTCTCCTGTTTGTCTAAGTTACAATAAGAAACAGTTCTTCATACTAGAGGTGCACTGAAATTATTTTTTTTTTACCGAAAACCGAAACAGAACCACTGAAACAAATTAGTATTGCTGTTATGGCTGGGACAGTGTGTTTAAGTATACTATTAAACTAATAATATAAATTAATATTCATGGTTCAAAGAAGTTGTTGTTTGCGTGATCACTGTTTCGGTCACATTAAAAAAATGTGCCCGTTTTGCAAGTTTCGGCCAAAATTTTTCGGTGTCCAAATGTTCAGTGCGTCCATACTTCATACAAATGTTTGCCATATAGCTTTGAAATATCTATTTAATTTAGCATATAATTTTGTAGTTATGTATGTATGATTAGGTCAGGGGTAAGTCAGACACCACAGAGGGGAGAGAGAGACAGACAGAGATGAATAAGAGAGAGGAAGAGAAACAGAGGGTGACAGAACAGTCATCACACTCTTTCCTCACACACTGCCACCACGTTCACAGCTAACCCACACACTCCTGCAGTACCTGCTAAAGATCACCAGGGCAGCCGAGGTAGCAATAAATCATCCTCTCTCAAAGCTAGCGGACAGCACAGGAACCCATCACACACTTGCAATTACCTATTTGGACTGAGGGAGTGGGTTAGGGATGCTAAAGAATGGCCTAGGGGTTTGGGGGGATGGGTAAATTAAGGTCACTGTGTAACCAGAACACTTAGAATTGGGGTTAAGTGTCTTTCTCAAGGACATTACTTACTTCCACTGTCTTGGAGAAGCTCATATTTCAAAGGGGTTGCGTGAGCACCATCGACTTTTAATTATTCTAAAAAAGTAAAACAGCAAAATATACTGATATCGACCAATGAACTGAGCAAAAAATCTGTAGTTTCTATTTTGGCAGAAAAACTCACACACTTTAGAAAAACACTCTAAAACTGGAAACTGATACAGATATCTTTCAAGGTTAAAGCATATTGATTTTACAGGCCTCTTAGGCTATGCTCCCTAGACTGGTTTGGCTCAAAAGAACTTCAGTAGAAAGTTACAAAAGGTTTTGGTTTTATACTGGTTTAACATCTGGCTAAAAAGTATCTCAGAACACATGATGATTAAATTTGATCAATCAGTTACATGTGTATTAAATGGGTGCATTAACACCTGCATTTTACATTGAAAAGCCTTATGCAACCTTTAACACTCATGAAAATACCAGGTGTGAATGTGGTAGCCATATTTGACTAAAAGTTAGTTCTTTAGATGCCATAGAGCTAAAGGGATTGCAAGTGGTGGGAACTGCCACAAAGGCAACAATATGATACCATCACTACATTTGGCCCACCATACAATATTAGTGCTTGAACCACTGAGCTAATGCTTCAGAATTCACCACATGAAGCTTCTCAGGAACTCTTTGTATTGATTTTTTATCAGAATGTTTTCCTCATTTTTGTGTTCCAAAGCTGGACATAAAAGTTTCATGTTTGTATGAAAAGACTAAACATTACACTGTAACTAAAAGGATATTAGGGGGGATTGCCCATATCTGATATTTTTCCTGATGCTTCTACAGAAACACAAGGATTACCATTACAGAGAGGTCCTGGCATTCATTAGGATGTCACTTTGACATGTACCACCTACCTAAACACTATTGCTGACCAAGTATACCCCAATGGCAGTGGCGCCATTCAGTATAATAATATGTCCTGTCTGCAAAAACTGTCCAGGAATCGTTTGATGATCCTGACAAAGAGTTGAAGATGTTGACATGGCCTCCAGGTTCCCTAGGTCTCAATCCGATCAAACATTAGTGGTTTGTGCTGGATAACCTCATCCATAAAGGCCTCGGCTCACAACTTAATGGACCTGCTGCTAATGTCTCTGTGCCTTATACCACATCACACCTTAAAAAGTTTCGTGGATCCAAGACTCAATCATTTTATGGAGTGGACCTATAAGATAGGAAGGTTAAAGTGGGCAGTGATCTCAAGTACAAGTAATGGTGTTTCTAATAAACTAGATAGTGGATGTAGAATTCCTAGTCTTTCACAAAACCCCAATCCCAAATTTCTATAGGCTTCACTGACTCCACTGTGCCCCTTTTTGTTCTTTTCACTGAGCGCCTGCTGAGTCTTCCTAGTCTACTATTTATACCAGCAGCTGGTGTGAGTGTGACCGAAGCTGCTGTCAGTTCGCCCTGATAGCTCCTTTCTCACCAGCATTAACTCTGAATGTACCATCCCCCTCGGCACAGGACAGGAGAAGTGTGCCCTGAAGCTACAATTCAGGTCTGAATCCCAGCTGTGCTGCCTGCTGTGTGTAGCTTGAGATCAAAGAAAAGGGTTGCACAATATCTCATTTGATAATTATACTGCAGTAATGTCATATGGAAATGAGCCCAATAACCAATCACCATTTTTACCATCACAGTTCCAGATAAGTGTTTCTGCAGGTGTTATGATGAATCAAACTATTCGTGCAATGCAACAAAAGTGAATTATTTTGGTCACACTAATTGCTACCCATGTCACACTACTGATGACTGATGCAAAAGCTCCTTATAGGCGTTTAAGATGTTTTTAATGTGGCACTTTCAAAAATACAGGAAATCTGCAGCCTAGTTAACGGACACTTTTGTCTATTTATGCATCCTCATGTCTGTTTGGCAGGGATAACATGGATAAAAACATGGATGACATAAATAGGAAAAGAATTATCGAGAAAATCTACTCTTGATTTTGTTCTTCAAAATGTGAAATTTGAAACATGACAAAATGAAGTGAGTATACAAGTTTTCAATGTTTTTATTACAAGTTTTAATAAAATTACAATGCTGTTGTCGGACTGCATTTTTAAGTGGTAGGTTTAAATCATATTACAAATTAGCATTTTTGATTTTTTTTCCCAAGTTGCTTTGCTCGTCAGTATGCAGCTCTGGACTTGGCTGCGGTCAGCTTCAGTCTCTAAGACACATGGAGCTGGCACTGTGCAATATATTTGACACAGTGAGACACAGTTTCTCCCACGTATTTTAACCGTTCAGACACTCCAAATATTGTATATACTCCTCTCATCCATCGTGCTTTCCAAACCATTCCATCTATTATTAATAATTGCACATTGTTTCTAAGGAACTGGGCAATAAAACAAAAAGATGTAATTTAGGGGATGAATAAAGTGTGCACTAAGACACACATTCGACTTCATTTTCCTGCTGGATTAAGTGGATGATAAGCTGCAAATCTAAATCAAAACAGCCATGAGCCAGTAATCAGACTTCCCTCATTCTCAAGATAAACAGTACAGTTAAGTCGTATCAATACAGGTTGTAATTGCTGCATTAATGCCTGTTTATTTGCCCACTGATGATAAACCATTTTACCCTGAAGAATTTAAGTATGAACTGTGGATGAGTGTTGTGCAGGGCTGTAAAATCAACATGAAATTAGATGTTTTCCCACCTGAAGCTACAGCATGTATGCAATTACAGGTGTGACATATTTCTGGGTGTAAGCACTTTGGGCTAGTTATAAGACTATGCATTCATTTAACTGTTTGGGTATTTAAATAAAAATGATTTTCAGAATGTTAATTTCTTCTTTTTCAAGTAAAAAAAAGAGTTCGCTGAAAGATCAATAACCAAATGACTTCCTATTTCTCTCACTCACATGCACACACATATACAGAAATAGCCATTTCCATGTAATAGAATCTCTCAGCCAGATGGCTTTTATACGCCTACGGGGACATTTATGAAGTTCTTAAAGGGTATGTATGCTGAATTAAAGGCATAGTTCCGGCCCCACTGTTCCAGAGCCTGAGGTCAGCCCAGCCTTCTTGCCGGCTGCAGGAATTAAACAACTGTTTCAAAATTCCAACTTCTCACTGAGGCTGCCAAAGCAGGGATAAGTACCAGAGCAGAAATAAAGAAAATGCTACCAGGATTAGTCCTCAATTCCAAAATAGCCACCACCTCGAGGATGTGACTTTTGGGTCACCCGACTCAGTATCTTGGAGAACGATACAATGCCAGAACCCTCTTCATCAAACATTGTGAGGTCTGTAAAGCTAGTCTGTAAAGCTAAAAACTGCATTTTTTCTGCTTGCTTTATTTAGAAATACATCTAGAATACTCTCCCCACATCTGTAATGTCCTAGAATGCCCCCCATTCACACAGTTGGAGAACATTTTCAACCTCCCCTACTGCAGGCAGAAATGTAGTCTTGCAGATTGGGGAGGTGGGAGGCAACCCTGTAAAACTGTAACAACAAAAAACAAAAGAGTTTGAAGTAACCCATAAAGGAATATCTGCAATCATCTGACAGCTCTATAGCAAACCCAGTCATTCCGAAGAAAGCGACGTGTCTACTTTATCAGGCTAACTGGCAAAAAATGATTCTCATATGGGGTATCTAAATGATCTGCTTCAGGCAAGGAAGCCAACACTTGAGAGCAGCGTAGTGTAGAGAAATAATGACAAAATAATGCACAAATACAAAGTCAGTGGAGTTAGCTGTAAAATGTAAGTGAATGCTGATTATTTTTTCAGAGCCAAAACTCTGTGTGTACATGGCACATGTCTGTAGTCACACAGTCATGGTGTTGCAGTTTGGAATCACAGTATGTGTGGAAATGTAATTTCAAAAGTGAGAAAGACATGTTCCTTCTGCACCTCCGTCCACGTTGCACCAGTGCTTGTCACACAGTTCTTGAATGTTCTTATCCATTCACACTGTTCTGGTATGTTCTCCTTCATTCGTATTAGCTCATCTGGCTGAACCGTGCTTATTCTAAGCATATCCAAAATAAATCGCAACATGTAGCTGTTTTTTAAGAATGCAGGGTCAGTGTGCTGTGACTTTAAAAGTACTAAGTTGCTCTCTACTTGATTTAGAAATGTTTACAAAAGAGACACAAAGGTCAGGAGCATGGGCCTGAGCTGCACCGTGGGACTTCCTAAAGACAGTTGTAGCTCAGAACTGGCCAGTCTAGAGACTGCCCCTTTCATTCCTCCCTATATATGGACACACAAATCGCACTCTGTGGGCATAACAACACTTCAGAGATCTCCAGAGGGCCTGACTCATTCATACAAGCGTTATTCTCCTCTCGCTGCCAGACAGACTTCCAGCTCATCCAAGACACACGGCTGGCAGTCGACCAGTCAGCTACTCTGAGGACCGAGCTGTCATAATAGTCACCCATTAAAACATTCAGAGCGAGGTGCTGCTTGGAAGTGCCTGAATGAGGCCTATTTTTCTCTCGGCAAGTCGCTCATGATCTCTGTCAGGGGAAGGAGATAAGCTTTGTGTACAGTTTGGCAGTGTCTCGCCAAAGCTATGTGACAATGATCAAGGGGGTTGTGGCTTCCACTGGACTCAGGCCGCACAACAGCGGTACACACTCATTCAGCAGGAGACGCATCCAAGATTTTGCACAACATTGCAGATCCACCAAGAATCCCTCATGCTCCAATGCATTCCAGCCAAATTCCTTCACCCAAGCAAAACAGAACCGAAACAGGAGATACACCGTAGAACATAATCATTTCAGTAGTGCAGTGTTGTGCGATAACAACTCACCAAATGTACAACATTATAACAAGATAGTTTTATCAGTTTACTTAATGAGCAGATGTGGTATATTTATTCATTCGGAATATATGGACATGACTGAAACTTTCTCTGGAGACTGTAACTTAACAACAAAAACATAATATAACAAAAAATGACAATATCAATAATATTCATTTCAAAAGGATGGCTTTTTATTGTTACCCATCAAGATCCCAGCTGTACAAATCGTCATACACACCACTGTCTCTTTATTTTTCAAGTTTCAGGATTTGTTACTAATATCACTTCCCTTCCTCCTCCCTCACTAACAAGCATCCTGTGAGAAAAAGAAAAGTATGCACTTCAAATTGAGCTGAAGAGTCAGTTTGTGGTGGGTGGTCATGGGTTGGATGTGCTATATCTGGTGTCCCAGATGGGGAGGGGGAAAAAATCCCAAAGCCTCTTTTTAACAGAGAATGGATGAAAACGTATTAGCTGCTAAAGTCGACATGAAACCAGTCAACACCGACCACACACTACGTCTGGCCATTAGTGAGATAATGAATATAGGATTTGAGGGTAAACTGCAATATAGGCCAGTATGGGCTCAGGGGTTCTCCTTTCACTTTGAGGAGAAAAAGACAGCAAGACCTCATTTGGCATTGTGCCAGATTTTCATCTTAAGTGACGAGGATCAAAATGTTTTTGAAACAACAACAGATTAACCCGCTCCCCAATATTGGTGGCTAGCTATAGAGATTGACCCCACTTTGGGAAGTCTGAGAAGGATTAGGTCATTGTGTGGAATCCCCTGGTTAGGTAATCCTATAGTTTTTAACGGTCACAACATTGGTTTTTTCATCCTCTGTTGTTCACACATCAGCACTAGATGTGTTTATGGAACATACACACTATAATACTGATTGACAAAATATAGCATTAATTCACTGAACTCTCATGATACTTCATATTTCAATAAGTAATGTGTGCTTTTTTAATCCTTTACCTTCATTTTTATACTTTACTTTTCTTACATCAGCCCTGTATATTATTCTGGCACTTACAAATCACAGTATGACAAAATATAATGAATTAAATCACTAGACTTACTTGGTATTTGATATTTAATTTGGTAATTTACTAGTGGCTGCAGCCAGTAGCTGCAAAAACCTGTAAGGGTACTCCCATTAAGTGGTTAGTGCATGTCAGTGAAAGCACAATCTGCAAGCAACTTGCAAAAAATAATTCTGATAGCTGGAACGCCTACGATTTGTAAAAACGCTTACAAAACACTTAACATCTGATACCAGTCAGTCAGTGCACTTGACATTCCTGCAGATGATTACTGCATGGCTAGTCGATCTGTAGTGCTTTATGTAATGAGAGAGCAGCAGAGTAGTATGATATTAAAGGGCCCATTTCATTACTTCTCTGGAATTAAAAAGGCTTAAATTCTGCAAATATTGTTTCAAATGGTAGGTTTACTCCAACCCATTCATTCATGGAAAATAAGCTACAAGAACATCCCATTTTCAAACCATCGTTTTGTGACATCACAAAACCAAGACATTGAAAGTTATCTTCTTATCCTGGCTACAGCAGTTTAGCCCCGCCCACTCATGCATTCATTTACCAGCACCTTTAATGGTTAAAGATTACGCTGCTGATGGATTACATGAAGACTTTGTGATTAATTAGAGGCTCGTTTGCTTTTCACAGTCCTTTACAATATCAGTACTGCAGAGATCAATACTGCAATAATGATTAACAGATGATATATTGCACGGCCCTATGAAGGAGGCACAATTGTAGTAGCCACAATGGATTGATTTTTGCTTGTTATTGACAAGTGCAGTTGTCTAAATCACAATTCTGAATAAGCCTAATAGATAAATAACAGTGCATGCTTTGTGTGTAAACAAAAGCCTTATGTCACATCTACAAACCCCACACCCACCACCCTAAAAAACAAACCGATTTCAGTGTGTTATTAACTAATTACAGAGGCCAAAATAACAGTTCTGATAAATATGTAATTACAGTGCAAGACAAAGTACAATCTACATTGTTACATCGTATCTACATACAAACATACACATGCATCCCCCAATCAATAGGCTATTATTTCTGATGTTAATTTAAGGAAAACCTCTGCACAGAGGAAATGGCTTCTTCCACTGCAGCAATCCACTGGAGCAAAGCACCAGCTCATATTGTGACAGGCAACACTGTATCTGCAGGTCAGCACAGATGCATCTCGGACGCACGCTCCATTCTCCAGAGTTTAATTGGATTTCACAGTGTAGTGCTTAAGCAAATACCCTGCACTGACAGACACTCAAAGAAACACACACACACACACACACACATACACACACACACACACACACACACACACACACACACACACACACACACACA
>JBBPCW010000014.1:13780658-13793163 GCA_037974425.1 Phenacogrammus interruptus | reverse complement strand
CATACACACACACACACACACACACACACACACACACACACACACACACACACACACACACACACACTTCAAACATGGCAGTGCAGCATAAGCTGTGGGCATAGAAAGGCGCACAGGGACAATGCCGTTCCATCTGAGGGCTTCTGTTGCTGTCCTTAACTTGAGAGCACAAGGCCACGTGAATGCCATCATGACCATGTTCTTGTCCCCCAGTGATTAGATTTACAAATTACATCAATATAACTCAGGACAACTCTACTTGAAAACATAGTGTATTGGGTAGCTTACAATGAAATGACACCTTTTACATTAAGAGTAAATTAATATTTACATACATTTCACTCTACCACACAGTTACAGGACTGTTCACTATCCAGCGCATTTGAATGCAATGTCTTCGTTCATACTGGATGTATCAAATATCAAATTCAGCAGTGGTCACTCAACCAACAATCAGACTGGATCGTTCATGGTAGTGACGTACAATCAATCACTAGAATTTTGCTCCAAACATCCAACTGGTAATCTACCGATTTATTATTTTAACTTTGGTCACAAAGCAAACAATGCATGTCAAATAAGTGCATTCAAATTGTATTTGAATGCTGCTACACCTGTGTCAAAAGATTACACAGGACACATTACACAAGACTCATTGTGCTAAACAGCCAGTTACCTTATCATTTCAATAGAACACTTCATTTTTATCATTAAATGAAACCAAATGCTTTTTAAATAGCATAAATTAAAAGTTGTAAGTATTGCAACACTGGCTAATGCAGAAATGTGTTATTGCATTTCAGGTATTCATTTAGCCCACATGGTGTAGCCTTCAGATTTAATTAGACGTATAGAAATCTGAATTAGATTTAAATTCATGAACGATGCATGATTTTACTTTATACAAACTGAATAAAAAAAGTCCAGTCTACATTTTTGGGGGGTAGCTGATCATTTGTATAGGATTTAACCAAACTAGATGTGAAAAGAGAATGGGCTCCTTCAGAGTAAAATATATCATACCCTGATGTCATATTACTGCCCCTTTTAAAAAAAAGAAACACGAATGTTTCCCTCATTTAGTGTCCTTGAAGCAATAACAGACAGCTGCTATGCATTTTTCCCTTGGATGCTCAGATGTCTAATCCAGAGCCCAAACTAAATGTCCAGATACCAATTTCAGCAGCTCATGATCATCATGATCAGTAAAGACCATCTGTAACCAACCAAGACAAATGACACATGAATGATCTTCGTTGATTCCAGGATTGCACTGCTGACCCAGTTTAAGAGGGTCACCTAGGCTACATGTGTTACTCACTTCAGTGTCACTGATACAAAAACATATAGCTGTTGTGCAGTCATAGAATACATGATCAAATTAATAACCTATTATATGTTTGACTTTCATTCATGACATTCAAGAAAGTGGGCCAGCTATGATTTTGGGGGTAAATGGATCAGCAGCAAAAAAACCCTCTTCCTTTCTCTTCGGCTTATGATGTTCTAGTATTGTTTGGCAGGTGTTGGTTAGGTATTATTTGACATATGTTGTATAGGTGCACCGTATCTCGGTTGAATAGTTGACGTGGATTTAAGCTGTTTACGGGTTTAAGAAACAGTTGTGGACTGTTTGAGCACTGATGTACTTCGCTCTGTATAAGGGTGTCAGCCTAATACCGTAAATGCAAATAAAAAAGGAAAATGATCTTCCACTACTTGACCCCATAGTCGTTATATATATATATATCAGTAGTGCATTCACTGAATGAATGGTTAAATGATTGATCTATAGTGTGTTTGACTTTCATTCAAGAAGTTTGCCCAGCTGTAATTTTTTAGGGTATTGGATGAAGGACAGAAGCAATTGAAAACCCTCTCCAAGTATGCAAATCAGAATTCCCCTTTTAATACGTGCATTTTTTTTCATTTTGCGTCCTTGAAGCAAGAGCAGACCTCACATTGAACGATCAGATCAATCCTCTCCGATGTTCAGAATAAGAAGGACCTTGCAAGGACACAGGGGACTGCATTATACCTCGAAATGTTGACTGTTATATAGGGGCTCGGGGAGCATGTCCACCTCTGGCTGATGGAAACCACTGGAATTCCCCAAAAAGCTAAGAAAAAACACCAAAGGACGTAGCAACCACAGAGACGAGCTGTATCCAGATCGGGACTCACCTCTCCGGCGCAGGGCTGGCTGAGGGCTCGGCAGCCCACCGCTGCTGATGTGGTAGGAGAAGCGCATGGTTTTGAACTGGCTGGAGAAGGACGCGTGGCTCTCCGCGTAGCCGAGCAGGGCGCTCCTCGGCCGGTTCAGATGCATGCCTGCTCGCCCTCACCCTGGAGGCGGGACACGGTGGGGAGTAGCGAGCTGGAAGGGGAATTATTATCTCCCAGTCTGCTGCCCAGAGCAAAAATCAAATCCAAGTCCCTCTGAGAGCTGGAAAACTCCATCAAAGAGCAGAGCTTTAATACAGGGTCATTTAAGGGGCACTTCAGCTCGAACTAAAGTCAGCCTTCAGAACTCACGGCCAACGTTGTTTTTGTTTTGATAAAACAAAAAATTGAGCGCCTTTAGCTACTGTTTGCAATAATGCGACTGTTACTTTTCGAGTAACAAAACATTAAGCTGACGTTCACTTGTCTCCTTTGTATAGCAGAAATCTTCTCTATCACCACCCGTAACTAACTGAAGATCAACAAAAAAGGCTCATGACGGAGAAAAGCCGCAACAAAACAAGGCTCCTGCCATCGCAGCGTAAGTCTCGTTCAATTTACGTCCTCTAATCCATTTTCTTCTTGTGTATTTATTCCAAAAAACGACGGGAAAACGACGAAAAAGTCTAAACACAAGCTGTGGAAAAGTTAATGTTGGTTATGACCAACATTGCAGTCGCCGTTGAGTCTGTTTCTTTGAAAAATCTCCTCAAAATGTGCCCACTCAGCTGGTTCCACGGGAGTAAAAAAAAAAAACCAAACCCCCTCGTTTCTGCCCTCAGTTCCTCGGGTTCACGACATAAAGCCTCCTCTGCTCGCGTCTCCTTAAATGCACAAGCATTTTCTTCTCCTCACCGGTTCCTTACACACGGATGATCCACAGATAACCCTAAACAGGACCGTCAGATGTGAAGGACCCTCTTTCTCTCCCTCTACCCCTCTCCCTCCTTCCCTTTCTTTCTCTTTCTGACTCCGTTTCTTTTTTTTCACCGCTCCTGTGTGCATTACTTGGTCGACATCTGAAACCAAGTCTCAGCTCAACCCTCCTTCTCCTCCTCCTCCCCCTCCTCCTCCATCTCTACTTTTCCCAAAGTCTGTTTCTCATTTGGGTTTTTTCCCCTGTCTGTGGGGTTTGGGCTTGAAATCTGACGCGAAGAAAAACGTTAGAAGGATTTGAATATCTCTCTTTCTCTCTCTTTCTCTCTCTAAAACACATATTTGAAAAGCACTTTTTAAGGGATCTCCTAATTGGGGGTGATGGTTTACATTTGCTAAATTAAACATTTAGCCGGACAGGGAGGGCAGGGAAGAGGCTGTAAACAGGAGTAGAAAGGTCATGGACTCTCCCAGCCTGACCCAGATTGCTCCAGTAGCTAAAGCTGGAGACTGAATTCAAGAAACAAACTTTATAAGCACAGTGTGTGTATTTATTTTAAAGAAGCATTTGCACGTTGAACTGGGACTTCAGCTGACAACCCGATGCGCCTCCTAATCCTGAATAATAATACTGGGCTGGCATGTGAAATTGCAAAGGTGAGGAAATTGACTTTCATAGTTGCTGCAAGAATCAGCACATTTTCATTATAGATAAAGCCTGGAGATACGAGGGGCTTTTTTATATTTAAATTGGAAATTATTTAACTAAAAGTAGTTTTATCATAGGTCAGGTATTCACTTTTCATATTTGCTCAGGTATGTTGTGCTAGAACGAAATTAACAATAATGGACCACTTTTAATGCAACATGAAAATCCTTTTTTTTTTTTCTTCAAACTGATGATGAGAATTAGACTAACCAAAATCTGCTGTATGTCTTGTAAATGTTTATGCTGAGCTAAATTCTTAACAGGTTGAGTAAGTAGCTCAAATTAACGGTATGTAGGCAGTCATTCTACAGGACATCACAGAAATCACTTTTAGCTTCTTCATTTTAATGTACACCGGGCAGTCATTCGAATAAAAAACACCTTTCTAATTTTATGTAGGTCCCATGTGTTGCCAAAAAAAGCTCTGACCCATCGAGGGGTGGACTTCATGAGACCTCTGAAGGTGTGCTGTGGTATCTGCCACAAAGACACGGGCAGCAGGTCCTTTAAGTCCTGTAGGATGCAAGATGGGGCCTCCATAGATCAGAGTAGTCTGTCCAGCATATCCCAGATTAAGATCAGATTAAGAACTGGGGAATTTAAAGGCTGAGTCAAGACCTTGAATTCTCAATTCCTGAACAATTTTTGCCATGTGGCACTTTGTCCTGCTGAAAGAGGCCACTACTATTAAAAAACACCATTGCCATGAAGAGGTGTGGTCTGCTTCAGGTAGGTGGTATGTGTCGAAGAAAGTGGTCACATTAATGCCAGAACCCAAGATTTCCTACCAGAGTGCTTCAGCCAGCTTGCCTTCTTCCTATAGTGCATTCTGGCACCATCTCAGCACCAGGTAAATGACACACACTCTCAGCCATCCATGTTATGCAAAAGAAACATGATTCATCAAACTAGGCCACATTTTTTCCATTTCTCCATAGTCCAGATGTGATGCTCACATTCCCTTTGTATGTGCTTTCAGCAGTGGACAGAGGTTAGCATGGGTACTCTGACCAGTCTTTGCCCACGCAGCCCCATAAACAGAAAGGTACAATGTCTGTTGTTACACCTTTTTATTACAGCCAGCATTAACAACGTTTCAACAACGTGTGCTACAGTAGCCCTTTGGCTAGATCGTGTGCATCAGTGAGCCTTGGACACCCATGACCCTGTTGTCCATTCAGTAGTGGTTCTTTCTTGGACCATTTTTGGTAGGTACCAACCATGCTGGTAAATATTCACACAACCTGCAGGTTTAGAGGTGCTTTGACTGTCATCTAGCCATCACTATTTGGACTATGACAAAATCACTCTGGTCTTTACATTTGCATATTGAAATATTTTAACATTGCTGTGTGTGAGGTGGTCACAGTGAATGTACAGGGTTTATGGCACAGAGCTGATTACATTTATGAAGGCATGGGCTACAGCACCTGCACAATAGGTGTTACAGTATAATTTTGACTGAAGTTTGATATTTTTTACAAAACAAGACCTAAAAATAACTCCCATGTCATGGTCCAGTCCAGTGTGGTTATTGGCATAGTTAAATCTGAATCTGTGCAAATTTTAAAAAGTGCTGCAATTCATCACATCATTGACTTCCACTAATGGTCTTTATCAAACCCGTTTCACTTGCTGGATCACACCGCAGGTGTTTTTACAGTTAAATGTCGCTAATCTTTGACAAAGATTTTTTTTTACTCATTATTATGCCTCGTCATTTCTTTTCTTTATTGAAAATTAGGATTTTTATCCTGTTGTTTTCAAGTACAGTATTGGAATGCATCCACCCTCAGCAATTACATAATGACTCATTTTTGTAAAAATGAATAGAAGTTAATAAAAAGCAAACTGTATACATCAGTCATTTCTTACTATGTCACGTTGTTTAGTGCTAAACTGTCAATATGAGAAGTGTTTGCTTGAGTTAATGTAAAGGTAGGAAAAATAAACAGGAGCGTTTGGCCAGAAGGTGGCAGTCTTGCTGAGGGAGAGCAATGAGGCCGTCAATGCGCTTTTTGGGACATGAAACCAAAAATAAGCAGATCACCAATTTCAAATGACCTTTTAAAATGACATTTATTAAAGTGATCCTACAATAAAAATGCATATTAAAATAAGAAATGTATAATCCTAAACAAGACATTTTACAATGGTCCAAGACAACAGAATATTACTCGCACAACCAACACACACAGTCTCAGAACGGCCTGCATCAGCCTTTTTCTCCTTTTGGATCTGGAGCACACAAGGATTTCCTGCTCCTCAGACTATACCTTGGCTGTGGAGAGGTAATTGAAACCTTATCAGCACATGAATGTTCAGATCAGCTGCAAAGTAAATTCAGCACAATACAGACCAAGTATGAAGCTAAGGAAGGGAAAACAGAAAAGAAACTGATCTGTGTGAATAGGATGAAGCGAAGTCTAAAGGTAGTGCCTCAGTAAATTCCTCAAATGCCTGGGAATTAGACAGGAATTTTCACAACGTGAGCAGAGATCAAGCTGAAACTCAGGAATCCTCAACTACAGCATGTCCATGGTAAAACATTCATGATGTGATTAGAATTTTTGGGGCAAAATATTACATACAAGTCAGTGATAGGTCTGTAAATCTCCTTTCTAAACCTGGGTCATGCAGAAGCTCCAAAAGTTATTTCAATTAGAAGGGTGTATTATGCAACTTTCCTGTGTCTCTACAAGACATTTCAGTACTTGACGGACCACTGTCCCGTTCAGCGTTGGGTTTGTGTTTTCTCAGCTTTACCACATCAGGGCCCTGTCTCACGAAAGGGTTTTTTTTTTTCTTAGTCATCAACTCTAAATGTAGTTCTCTAACCCACAACAGTAAACTTTTTACAACTTGTGCTGCAGGTAAAGTTCAAACAGGGCTGTGCTACAGGTCACATTTTTTGAGAGGCGGCACTTATTATTTTGTTTTAAAATGAACATAAAATCACAGCAATTTGGCAACTCTTTTGTTTGGCCTCTATCTATTTATTCATTTATTTATTTGTTTATGATTTATTTTTTGTTATTTTTGCTGAAGCGCAGTAGCCAAGTTACGGTAATGCCACAAGCACCACTGTTAATACAGCGATTGTAGAGACATCTGCTTTTGCTTGATTCCTGCGAAACCTGGGCTATCAGAGGAAGTGTCTTCGTACAGCAAATTAAGTGTGTCTAAGGTGCTTTATGTAACCAAGGTTCAACTCACAAAGTACTTAATGTTAGATGATGAGATAAATCAGCGTGGCAGAGTACAGGAGGCACAATTCCATGCAGTTCTTAGTAGATATATGTAGTGCATTTTATTGAAATGTATTTTGAAACCTGCACCAGGGGAAATCCCTGCAGGATTCTAGGTCTAGGTCTAACCCTTTACTTCGGGGAAAACTGATAACACTGTTATTTTTACCTGGTCATCCTCCACAAGCACACTGTAGACCAGAGTGGAGGAGGGCCGCACACGAGAGCCAGAAGAACGACGCCGTCTTTTAGCGATCTCCATGCTGCTCGGTGCATCCAGTGGAACAAAGCTCTCAGCCTGTCTGCCTGTCAATCAGAAAAATGCTCAAAACATGAACAAAAAAAACAAGTTACTGTTATTTTAGTAGAGATGACACAAACATGTTTTTCCAAATGAATGACATACTGATGTTTTTTTTTGGTTCAAGAAACTGGTAAGCAAATGTGTTTGAAAGTAGACTATGCAAAACAAAGAAACTGTAATGACAGTAGATTTTAATTACATGACTCAGTATGCCTAATTTTCCTTTGCACTACAAGCAATTGTGGGCACATTTCAAGAATTTCAGTTTAGAATTTTAACAGAATCTGTTCTTTATTTTCTTCAAAAGATCTTATCCAGCCACCCCCTATCCCCGCACCTTCCTGATTCTGAGTATCAGATCAGAGTCGTCTGTCCATCTTAGATGAAAACTATGGTTACTCACTGCTGTGACGGGTAGAAAATGATGGCAAATTGGCTTCAATGGCTCCAGAGGGATGCAAAATGACCAAATTACTCTCCTCACTCTGGTCCCACTTTCCACCCCACTGCTTTTGCCTGAGCTTCTTCCAGTCCTCCATAGACCCTGAAAGACGTTCTGAAACACAAGAGAATGCAAGCCAGAAACTACTTAGCTCTGTTCATAGTGTTACACAAAAGAAAGCTGATACTCACCTGCTTTCCGCAGAGCTTTCTGAAGATTAGAACGAGTTTCTTTCAGCTCCTCTAGTATCTCCAGACTTTCTCTGTTAACATTCCGAAAACGCACAGCGAAGTACAAGAGAACAAAGCAGCCAATCACAAGCATGCCTCTTCTCAGATGGCCGACCAGCATGGCAACCCGTTCCTACACAACAGAGATGAAGAGTGCTGAGATTTCCTTACACCTTACCTTCAGAAAAACTGGATATCCAGCAGAAGTGCAAGTTTAGAGAATGGAATTCATCCTGGATGCATAACTGCCAGGTATATTTTAATTTATGTTTAAGGTGACCCACCATTTGCGGGTATCCTGGATTATCATTCTCTAGCACCATCCTACAGATCAGTCTCTCCAGGTACACATTCAGAGCCACGAGTCCAAACAGGAAAAATCTTTGAGACAAAAATCAGTGTATAACATTAAGCAATTCAACTGAATAACAAACACAGACATCCATAATTGGGAACTACATTTTTTTTACACAAAACTATGCAACATGAAACTTAAACCAGAGCCATGTTGGAATAAAGTATTTTTTAGTATAAAGAATTTTAAAGTATAAAGAATCAGGTATTTTTTTGAGAAGAGGAAAACCATTTCAATAAAAAGACCATGCCTCTTTCACTGGTGTATGTGGGCAACCAGTGGTACAGCAAAAGTGAACCTTCTTCTAATAATTAAAAAATTAAAACCAAAGGAGGTAACAGGTCACTAAGTCAGCGAGGAAGCTGAAGTAGATGAATTTCAATACAATGAATTTCTTAAACAGCTTTTTTTTTTAAAACAGCCTTCATAATCTCTGAATTTAATCATTAAAATTTGATAAACATGTAAAAAGAAAAGTTTGAAAACCAAACTCAAGGACAGAAGGCTACTTTGAGATTTCACCACAAGGGGGTTTTACGAAGAACTGACTGAAAAGGTGACCAGACTTATGCACATGACCCATTTTCTGATCCCCCCCTATATGTTACAGGTCAAATCAAGTAGGTTTTTATTGTCATTTCTTCCATACACATAGCACATAGTAAAAATGAAACAGCGTTCCTCCAGGTCCATGGTGCAACACAAGAACAGCACAGAACACAAGTGCAGACAAGACAACAAAGAACTAGAAAAAAAGAACACAAGAGCAACAATACAACTTGGTGGCATTTACTATTAAAAAAACCCAAAATGTATAACTTAACCTTTGCATACCACTGTACATCAGACATAAAACACATCATATTTAGCTCTAAGGATTAAAGAAATGTAAAAATAAACAGCCATGTATACAGGAATTATGGAGGGATGTCTGTTCAATAAACCGATTAAAATGTAATAAGTGGGCTTCACAGGAATATAAAATACAAGAGACATGCAAAATATGGGCCTTTTAATTATGAGTAAACCATAAAGCCCTTGATGAGCTGACTATGGCGAGCTACAGCTTTGTAAACGCTGCGTTGTCACCATCACCGTTTTCTGAAATACAATAATGCTTTTATCTGTGGGTCATCTTCACCTTGCCAGGTTTCCAGCCTGTTGGCAACGACTGCATTAAAGTCTGCTATTGTCAGGTTGAAACAGTTTATCTGCCCTATCATAATGAAAGACCAGGGAGAGTGACAGGCCTCTTTTGCTTTCATCTTAAAAGAAATATAAAAGGCTAGAAGTTTCTTTTCTTAACTTTCCCTTTTAAACACTAGACTGATAATTAGCAACATATCTGTCCCCTGGCCTAAACCACAAAACACTGTAATAGTTTTTTTTAAATATTGTTTAGGCCTACATCTGGAAAACGTTCCAAAAAAAGTTAGGAATGATCTAGGTACCCAGGCAGAGGCTGACTGACCTGGCCCCTGAGGTGCGTCGGGTGCAGGTGAGCAAGAAGGACACACAGAAGCCCAGAGCGTTGTAGAAGAGGGAGCTGAGGGTGTGGGATTCTGACATGATGAAACTCTGGAGAAAAGCCACACGGTTGAAGATTTCCGCAAACGCCACCTGCTGCTCCTGCACGGAATGCCTCATCTCTGAAAACACATCCTTGAGACCTGCAAGAACGTGGTTTTAACTGGACAACGTTTTTAAAATGTAATGTTCCAAATGTAGGGAAATATCAGTGTAACTAAAAACATCAGCATGAAAGCAGCAGTTGTTTAAATAACAGACCTGGCATTAGCCTTTTAGAAACATTTTTACAAAACTGTTAAGTGCATTTAGTACATTTATTTAGTAACATTATGAAAAGGTACTGATTTATTAATCAGAGTCCAAATCTTAATTAAACAAATCAATATAAAAGGGTAACATTATATAATTAAACTGGTGCTAAAACTTATGGAATCAAGGCAGAATACAAAACATCTGCAAGGACACATCCCTGACGTTAATTTGAGAAGATTATAAAAGTATTTCTTGCATAATACTGAGCTGGGGGCAAACGAAAGGCTAGGAAAGCCTAAAAAATATGGAGAGAGACACAGACAGAGAGACAGACAGAGAGACAGACGTGGAAGAGAATGTGTCTTTGTTCCATTAACACTGCATTTGTTCTGAATTAAATATATATTTTTTAAAATTCTGAACTGCATGGCAGTTTGTTACTATGGTGTATTGCTGACTCTAGGTACATCAGAAGAGAACAAAGTGTATTTTACAGCAACAACCAGCACAGTTTTAAAGGCACTTTGTTTAATTACCTTTCGTGGAGTCCCGCAGCGTGTTTTTGAGCTCTTCTCCATTGCGCAGGATGGTTTCCTGTGATTTCAGAGCCGCGCTCTGGGCCTCTACAAGATCCTCAGCCATCCGCTGAGTGGACGCAAGCTGCTCAGCCACATCAGCTGAACTCTCGGTCAGCCTGACACAAAGAGGTGCTGAATGTTAGAATGAAAAAAAATTTAAATCTTTTTAAATAAATAAATAAATAAATAAATAAATAAATAATAATACATCCACTGTCTGGATTAAATTAAGCGTTGTCAAACAAAACCATGTAGGCATTCTGCAAAGTAAGGATCCTGGAAAATAGTTAATATATTATGGCCAAATTCACACATACAGTCAAGCCCCAAATTATTCATACAAATTTTAAATTAGTTACTTTTTTCCAACAAGCAAGTTTCTTCTTGATTGGAAATGACACAGGCGTCTCCCAGAAGATAATAAGACGATGCACAAGAGGCATCATTGTGGAGAAAAATATTTCTCAGCTTTTATTTGAACAAAAAGTGGCATGTAAAAAATATTAATACCCTTCTCCATAATCAATAGAAAAGCCTTTATTGGCTATTACAGCAATCAAATTGCTGACAAGCTTTTTGAATGTCTCCACTGGTATTTCCTATAGACTGTGACAGTTTGCAAAAGGTATGAATAATGCTGGACATGCCACTTTCTGTTCAAATGTAAATAAAGCTGAGAAATATTTTTTCTCCACAATGATGCCTCTTATACATCGTCTTATCTTCTGGGAGACACCTGTGTCATTTCCAATCTAGAAGAAACTTGCTGGCTGAATAAAAGTCTAAATTTGCCAGAGGTATGAATAATTTCAGGCTTGGTGACTTGGAGCTGGTCAAACAAATTCTAGTAGGTATGCTGTAAAGTAAGGATACTGTAAGTGGTAAATTAATTAAGACCGATTTCACACATAATACATAAAACTAACATCCCCAAGAATGCTTACATATCCAAGTCTCTGAAGCTCTTCCCCAAAAAACCCTTCTGTTCTGTTTAGAGTACCTGTGGATGGTGTTTTCTGCCTGATTCTGCCACAGCTCATTCTGAAGATAATGGCAGATGCTGTGGGCATGGGTGAAGAACTCTGTGTAGGTGTTAAACGCAACAGGGTCCATGTCACGGGTGCACATTTTAACATCGCTGCCCTCTGGGCACTCTGGAAAATTGCGGCCAGACCTACGATGAAGAGCATTAAACATTTATCTGAGAGAAAACACAGACTGCATGCAACCTATAGAAAAACCACTCACTCCTTTAGAACAGGCGGATCGAAGCAGAATTCGAATTAGCAAGCAAGGCTGAGGTCAGTTTAAGTTCACCTCTGGTCCCAGAGGGCCGATGACAGCACAGTTCGCTCCCTTATTGAAACCCGCCCACTAAACCTGGAGGGTTTAATCAGGTAAATCACCAAAGTGGACTTCAACCACCACTCCAGGACTAGAGTTAGAGTTGAACACACCAGGTTTAAGGTAAGTGGATACACTGAATACATCAAATTTCAAAAAACATATAGCCAATACAAAAAAAATACACCAAAGTAATCGCTATTTTAAATATATCAAAATTACATATTGGATTAAGACTGCTCTTAAAAGCTTCCAACCCATTGTAGATACTGCCAACACTAACATCTTTACATTAATATTTGCCTTATTTAGCAATAATTAATTAACAGTTTGTAAGATCCATCCATCCATCCATTATCTACCCCTTATTCCTGCATTCAGGGTCGGGGGGGGGGGGGGCTGGAGCCTATCCCA
>JBBPCW010000014.1:13751900-13780558 GCA_037974425.1 Phenacogrammus interruptus | reverse complement strand
TGGAGCCTATCCCAGCTGCAACGGGCGAAGGCGGGGTACACCCTGGACAGTCGCCAGCACGTCGCAGGGCCACAGTTTGTAAGATAATATTTTAAATTCTCCTAATAGACCTTCAGCACTCCTACTGATTTAGCATGCATAAACAAGTAACTTTAATACGGAATTGGTTCAAAACGTAAGGGGAGCATCTGAAATCAATAATTAAGATGTGTCCCAATACTTTTGTCCATATGTGTATATGTATGGTCTTTTTATTGTTCAGTTGAGTCCACTTTTACTATTTTACATTTTTATATGCAAGTCCAATTACGAGTAGGAATATAAATGACAGTGAACGGCCTGGTGTGTGTGACCTGAGGGACTCTCTAACCTCATCAGGTGACAGTGGGTGAAGGCCAGGGCTATCACGCTCTGCATGTCTGCCGAGAAAGTCCTGCATCCCGTATTGATCTTCTCCAGAGCTTTGGTCCAGCACTCTCCATAACGGGGCTGCACGGCCAGCTCGCGCACCTTCCTCAGCTCATCGCGACCTTTCTCCTCTAAAGTTTTATCAGGCGTTGCGGTGCAAAGAAAACTGCAGCTTAGTCCGATATACAGCACCGCACTAGCAAGCATGGCTGAGCTCACCGGCTGAGCTCTGGAGTTCCAATAATGGGGAACACGCTGCATGTAGGCCACGCCCACGTCCAATTAACGATTAAGTTTGCCCGGAGGTGGAGACCACCGTCAGTAGCCTCGTCTCAAATCAACTCTCCCCTCCTTTTAGTAGTAAACTACATATTCCTGATTCTTCACAAGGAGTGAAAAAAGTGGCTTGAGCAGCTGGCCAGAGATCTGCACTACATGGACAGTATTGGGACACAACTGTTTTTCAGGTTTTTGGGGTCGACCCCTCACTTCTAGTCCCCAAACCTTTGCTCATGTAGTGTGGTTTCCAGGTGAAAAAAAACATTTTAGCAGCTCCAGAGAACTCTGATGTTGTAGTTGCATGACTACATACAGTCTAATAACATATTCTGTTCATATTATGTAGTTAATGTGGTTGGGACACAGTTAAACTTATCCTTAAACATATACCTTTTTTATTACGAAGCTCACACAGTTACCAGTTGTCATCAACCATTTTATATTATTATATTTATATTAAATAATATTATATTAAAATTCTACACAAGTTGACATGACTGTGAATGACTTTTAATATGGACAAAACAAAGAATTCTAATGATTAAAATGATAATGTTACAAATAAAAAACAAACAAGAATGGAAATAAATAACATAAAAAAGGAAGCAACCCATTAATTAACATAAACACGATGACCACAAAACATAGATAATTACTTTATTTCTGTGTTATTTTTTTTACTTTATTTATTTATAGATAAATATATCATCATAAATTATGCTAATGGGATAAAACAAAATCCTACAAACACAGCTGATACAGCAGAAAAGGGAAAATTCGCTGCTACTGATAGTGGAGTTATTAAATGGAGGATAACTTTAGAAAAAGAGATTAATATTACAAACCTTAGCATATTGTTCATGTGACACACAAAGTGTTTGTGTAAAATTGGTGCGACAACGGTAAACAGGTTTATTGCACGCATACTTAATTTCAGTTTAGCACTTTTTAGCTAGCTTAATTTGACTTCTTTCCACTTTTTATTCTTTGGGAACACCTGAAAATGATTTGATTGTGTGAATTCCTGCTTTGTCATCATGAAAAGTTGCAGTTTCACTGTCCCTTTGCAAATGAAAAATTGGATTGTCCCTTATTTTCTGGAAAGGCAGTGATGTCACACCAGCATCCCGAGCCAAATGCATGGATCCGCAGCAGAAAGCAGAGCCACCTGGCTGGATTTGCTAACTATCTGTTCTCCTCTACAGCAGGCCTCCATTTACTTAAGTGCAAGACACTGGAAATTTCCATGAACTAGCAAACTATGAAGAATGATATTTGTTCCTAGAAATAGAGAAGCCACGAAACCATGATACTTTCCATAACAAGAGAGAGGAATATAAGATCTGCACAATATAAAAAGGTTTTTATTGTTTGTGGTACAAGTTAGGGAGTTTCCATTGTGATCAGGGTTTGAATCCCCAGGACAGCTAGTGGCACTACTGAGGTATTTTACACAAATGTTTAACACAAAAGTGTGTAAATCAAAGCTTTAATGAGGATTAAGTTATCTGTCTCTAAATGCACATGCAATATCTGCAGTTCTGCTGAGCAACAGCCGAGAGTTGGAGACATACACTTCCTTGTCTGGGCCTGGCCTTGAGTACACATAGTTCTAACACAAGGCAACTGTGAAATGACAGTGGCCTCCAAAGTCAGTTAGCTATTTCTAGCCCTGCTTTTGTTTACATTTTTGTTAAACTGGTAGACTGCTTTAACATGTAGGTTTGGGTTCCTGAATATGGATTATACCTACCACTACATCTTCCTTTGAGTTTTAAATTTTCATTAGAATGATGATTAATCCATGTCCAGGAAACTGACTCATAAGGTACATGAATGGTCATGTTTATACATGATGAATTGTGTAAAGTGCTGTTAGCTTTTACTAACTGTTAAGCTGTTTTCCAGTCAGTAATCGGTTAGCTCACCTCTAAGTTATCGAAGCCAATGCTTTTATTACATCAATTTGTTTCTAGAAGGGTTAGTTCCAGTGTCCCAGTAATTCTAATTCTCTTCAGATTCTGATTACATCACGACCACACTCAATGGCAATGGTCAGTTTGAGGAACAAACAGCATCTACACCCTGCTGTATTCATAGACATTTGTGTAATTTAAGAATTGTCATTAGAACTGAGGACTGGTTGTGTTTTCATTAACAAAATGCAGTTTCTAACTGTTGCATACATTTTTCTCACTGGGCACGCTGACATTTTTGTTTTGTAATGTAATGTTTTAGCTTTGCTTAGGCAAAATTCAATTTTTTCCTCCATAAACGGCATAATGAGTGATCTGAGATCAGGGGTGGGCAATGGGGCACCAATTAAATATTTCAATGCTCTCATTACATATATTGTATATCGTGAACGTGTTTGACACATCACTATGTGTACATTTTTTTTTTACATGAAGTGCCACATTGCCAAAAAAAAACAATCAAAAACCATGAGTAAAAATATTTTTGTATTCAGTGATTCATATACACTAAATTCAATTTAACACAACTAATTATGCTTATACTGCCTTATGACCATAAACCCTGGGATACCCGCGACCCTAGTAAGGAGTAAGAGGTTACAGAAAGGGAATGAAAGTGAACCATTATGCTACATAATCATTATGATAACTAATTCTGTTTTGTAAATGCATAGTGACAGATACTGTGGGGTCGTTTAAAAGAATAAATATGATAAATATATATTTGAGAATATATTTATATAGTTTGAGTCATTTATCATAAAATGTGGGCTGTAGTGTCATGTCATGAGGAAGCATTTGTGGTAGATTTGCTATTTAGTAGGAGTGTCTTTTAATGGGTGTTCATTTAGTGAGACTGTCTTACATTTTTGTTGGATGTAGATGGACATGCAAGCATGTAAATATAATGATCAACACACAACAGAAAGTACGTTTTAAATGTCTCAGGCCCAAAAGGTTGCCATAAAGCTCACCCCCCTGGTTTACACAGATTGAAGTATTATAGTGATTCTAAGTAGACTACTTTGGTTGGACTTAATATTAAAATGGAAGTAATCTTACAAATAATCTTACGACTTACGTAATGGGTGTGAACAAATTAGCCAGAGATTCAAAAGCATTTGGTTATGTCTTTGCCTGCCAGAAATGTTATTTAGGCTTTGCGTACAATCCATTTTGGTCAGGTTTTAGAGGCAAACATATAAGATGAGCACAAAGTTTGGCATAAAGCTCATATTCTTAAATTGAAAATGTTTTTGCAAATGTAACAAAGAATATAAAGTAACTGAAAATGTCAAAGGTGTTCAAATTGAAATGGGAGGAATAAATCATACAGCTAGTGGTGCAGTCATGAGGGTTATGGGAGAATACAAAAACAGTCATATTTAAAGTGTGATGATATTTTTAGACTGTTTTTTATAACAAGAACAAACAAATAGAAAACACAATGTGTTCATAACCATCTGCTTACTACCATTAGTTTAGTGGGCCACTGAATTTGCGTCCTGGGAAACAGTGCCAATGCAAGATGGACAAAATTGGTAATAATTGTTTAAAAACCAATAGCAAGCTAGTTATTTCTCATCTTGTTGACTACGTTAGGCAGGTTATGAGGTACTACCATGATAACAGAATTATGATTGTGATTTTTAGAGCTGGATTTATGGTTACTTGCTAACTGAGTGTCAGGACCAAATTAAATTATTGCATTCCATTTATTTCATGACAACAAGAAAAAAAAAGTCAAGATGTGTTCATCATATTACATTTAGCAAACACTCCTTGCATGCTGTTACATGGTTTAGAGCTTTAATTCCTGAGTGCAGCAGAAAAGCAAAGGTAATGCAGAAATATCGGCATGCTTAAATTTGGGACTTTTTGTGGGCCTGTGTTTTTAATATTATATTTTCTTTCTTTGTGGGCCAGTGTTTTTTTTTTCATGTACATATCATACACATGTCAATGCTGATATGTAAACGTTAATCAAATGTAGGAATTCTGCAAAAAAGGGAACATTAATTTCTAAGTACTGTTGTCACATCAAATATTGGTTTGAAATATTACTCAAATCTGAACGTCCGTCAGATGCTGATAAATTTCTTCAAGCAACTGTCAGTTCTGACATAATTCCAATTTCTCTATAAGGCATCCCTAAAAATGACCTGTACCATGCAGCACAATATTAATCTCTAATAATAATAATCTGTAATTATTATTGTTTACCATTTGTGAGGACCACACAGATGTGCTTTGTGAAAGTGAAGTCATGGGTCTAACACAGTACAGAAAGACCAGTTTGACCAGAACAGGACAGCCAATCATGAAAGTCATTTGTAAACCAACAGCTGGCTAGTTATGGCTGATCTTTTTGAATAGGTCAGCCAGGTTACACCATGCGTTATCATTCATTTAGGTTCACAGTGGGCCTACAATGGGGCACAGTAGAACTACACAGTATTTAGATGCTGTGGATCAGTTGAAAATATTTTAGGCACATTTTGAGGAACAAAGAGATAACAAAAAAAGAAAAAGAGAACTAAAGTGTGTGCTGGACTGTTATTTTGTGATGTGCATTGCAGTGTCCCCTTCGCACGGCCTTAGACATTCCTCTCCGATGATTGCCTGGCGCAAATTCTCGCGAGAGGGGAGGCCGAGGGCCTTTGAGTGGCTGCTGAGGTGTCGCGAGATGTGGAGCTGAAGCGATGGTGTAGGAGAGAGGGAGTGGGGAGAGAGAGAGAGAGAGAGAGGGCGAGGGGCGCCCACAAAGATGTTGCGTGATTTTTTTTATTTTTTTCGGGGGGGAAATTTATTTATTTAAATAATAAAATATAAAATAAAAATGGCCGCCGCGGAGAGCGGAGAGGAGAGACTGTAAGTGCGAAAAATTGCTGTTGTTTCAAAACGCCGCGATCCGCTGAATTTTGCCGCTGATTCAAATGTCGGGCGAGACGCAAAAAAAAGGAAAAAAAATGCGCTGCTGCTGCTGCTGCTGTTGCGCAGTATTCATTGTAGCTAGCGCCGCTGTTGAAAAATAAATAAATAAAATCAGAGTAACGTTAGCTGGCCGTGCTAGCTTGTTAGCCAGATAGCCAGAAAGGCGTTGAGGAGTCGTGTCCTGTAATTCCCCCTCTGATTTTCCACAGATCTCGGAGGATCAGTGCGGATAGTTTGCCTCTGTGCGGCTCCTAGCTGCTCGCTAGTCCGCTAAAGTAGCGAGAGGAGGTGTGTTTGGGTCGTTTTCTGACCTTACTCACAACTCTTTGCAACATAGTAGCTAGCTAGACTCTCCCCCCGCGTGTGTATGTATTTTGGTCAAAACACGAATGCCTTCCTTTTTCTCCTTCTCGTTGTTCACCTCTTTTCTGCTTTTTCTGTTTCCAAACTCTACCCCTTCTCCTCCTATATCTCACTAGACTTTGTGCCTCACTAACGTTACTTAGAAGTAAGTTAGCTGGCCAAGCTTGCTAGTTTTGACGCTGCACAGCTGCAGCCAAGACAAAACACGAGATTTTTTTTGTTCCAGAAAAGCTGCCCAGGAATGATCTTTATAGCCCTGCCATAATCCATGTTAGTAAACAACACACAGCCTCTCAGCTCTGTGGCAGGTCTCAGAAGGTGGCCTGCTTCTGGTTGTTCTTTAGCTTTATCATCTAAGTTTGCACATGCATGCAAGTTTAGTCCAGACTGCTGGAAGGTTGTTACTTGAGGGCCACCCAGTTCTGCTCATCTTAGCATCTGTGCTTGCAAACCCAACTGACAGGCATAAGGGCTGTGTAATGCAATTTTATGTCTTGCTGCTACTACTGAGGCTGGTGCAGATGATAGAGGCTTGAGCAGGGGTGGAAGAGCACACAAGGCACTCCCTTGTGAACAGCATTGTGATTTTTAGAGCTGGATTTCTGGTTACTTGCTAACTGTGTGGCCCACAACGTGTGGCAGACTGAGAGGACCAAATTAAGTGATTGCATTCCATTTATCCTCTGACAGGAATACAAAAGTAGTCAAGATGTATTCATCATATTACCTTTCAACAAACTCTTCTTGCATGTTGTTGCATGGTTTGCTTGAAGCTTTCTTTCCTAAGTGCAATAGAGAAGCAAAGGTAGTGCAGACATATGGGCATGCTCAGATTCGGGCTAAAATGACTAAGGGTGCAGCGATGTGGGAAATATGGGCCTGTGTGTTTAATATTAGATTTTCTTTCATTGTGGGCCATTGTCTGATGTTTTTTATGCACATTTCATACACATGCAAATACTGATACGATAATATTAATTTAAATGTAGGAATTATAAGTAAAATCTATGAGTGCTATGAAAAAAGTAACATTTATTTCTAAGCACATGTGTAACGAAAACATTCTGCTTTTCAACAACTATGTCATCAAATATTAGTTTGAAACATCACGTAAATCTGAACTTCTGTCTGATGCTGATCATTTTCTTCAAGAAGTTATCACCCGATTCTGACATGATTTCAATTCCATCAAAAAGGATCTGCAACACGTTGTCAGTCTTTAATAATAATCGATAATAATAATTGCTTACAATGCGTGATGAACACACAGATGTGCTTTGTGAAGGCATGGTTCTAACATGGGACAGAAAAATGTGTACACATTGGTGAAGGTGTCATTTATGGTGCCAGGATAGGACAACCAATCAGCAAATTTACATACATGAGTTACAAAGCCACCTGTTTAACTGTATAAGAGTAGGAAAATGATCAAATTAAAATAATAACTACTGATTTTGGTACAGAAAAAAGCACAAATGGAGTTTTGGGGAATAAATAACAGTACCACTTATGGAATGGATCCTTTAGAAAGTTTTCTGCCTTTTGACTTTGTGTTCAGGGTTGCACTTTCTTCAATTGGTCTTTTGCTTGTTGTGTAAAATTGAATGGCATATTGGAGAAATCTTACAATTATACAGGAAAAATTCTTTTGTCACATGATTTCCTGTCTGTGTTTGAATAAGTTGAACTTGTTTTTAACGCATGGTACTTATTTAGATGCACCATAAGCTACTTTAATATTGAAATGACTTTTTACATGGCTCTTCTATCGTTGCATGGCTGGTCGCAGTGCTTGTCGTGAAATCCGTAGAAAGTATGTATGTGTTTTTAAAGCTGTTAATGTTTACCCACACAAGGCGTGATGAGATTAATTTAGTCCGCGTGAAGATGCCGGGCATTGCAATGGATTTCACTTCTCCAGACAGAGTCTGCAAAAATTTGAAGGCTTGCTAATGTTTTTATTTATTTATTTATTTTTTTTACAAATCTGCGTTGCTGCCCGACAGGTATTCTTCACAGCGGGGCCTAACCACAAATGCATTTGTCTGCTTTCAGTTTTCTTTTTATACACATGTAGCAAAGCAAGCTGTGGTGGCTTTCGACAAGTGCTGCCCACTGTGTGAAGCCAACCATGACGTTTCCGTTGCTCACAACTGACACAAACGCGGTGGTAACTTCATTATTGACCACTCAAAGCAGAATGGTAACATCCCATTATCAGCACCTGTTGAAATAATTTTAACATTTGTAACTTAATAGTTCTACATGGACACAATTAAAAGCCCTTGTTTTATAAGCTTTGCGGCATCTTTAGTGAGAGTAATAGTGAGTGTCATGTCGGACTGCCCCATTGAAAGTAGGTATTTCCCCTGGTTAAAGGACTGGAATTTCATGCTCTCTTCTCATCTTTGTGTAATGTCCCCCACCTGCTACTTTTATAAAAGCTACTCATTTTGAAAATTGTGCTACGGAATAGAAAGGTATTTTTTGACCTTTTGAATATTTGTTAAAATAAGGGGCAGGATTTGGGGACAAGCCTGACATTACTTTCTGTTTTTAAAAACATCTATTGTTACTTGATCCATTGTGACGTTAAACGAGTTTTGTTTTGTAGTGATATCTTTATTCTGCTCTCCAGCAGGTCAATTCACAATATTTCAAGACATTTTATGATACACAGTATTATAAGAATGCATCACAACATCTAGATTTTCTGAGGTTGTTGGAGCAGACAAAAAAAGAGCCAGTTCTGCCACGTTAAAAATTAAACACCCACTGAATTCATTTTCATTCAGTATTTCACACACTGGGCTGCACCATATCTAGTTGAACAAGACTAATTTGTAATTGAACATTCAGCTGGTCAGTGATCTTTATGTACTGACTACATTCATGATATTATTGTGACACAATTTATCATGATAATAAATAGCATCATATTGCAAGCGAATTAATTTAATAAACAAATTAATTTTCAAATGTCTCTGAATCTCTTTTACAGCTTGTTTGGTGTATTTTTTTAAGACCATGCTGACTGACTCAGAGACCTTTCCAAGTCTAAAGATATAGATTTTATCATATATTTAAGTATTTGTCTGAGCCTGAGCAGGCTTTCCCCCTTATCATTCGTGAATCAAATATTACTCTTTGAGAGTTGCTCTCTATGGAGCAACTGTACTAAGATTTCATGCGCTGTGACCATTATCCTCCTCACCGTTGTGGAGTTCTCATTAATATTCGATTCGCCCTGGTGCTGTCCTGTGATCTTGTTTGACCATTTAGGTCTAAGCCCTGATAGGCCTATTTTTGGAGTAATTTTGCCACATTATAAATATTTAAAGAGGGAAATAATTGGGGAATGTAAGTGCGCATATGGCATATTAATTTTCTACATAGTACCGGGACATATTGTAGAAAATAACAATTATTGCTTGGACTCTGAATATGTGTATGTGTATGTGTATTGAAATAGTTTGTAATACATTTGTGTTTATGATAAATACATTTTATTGCATGTCATTGCTGCTAGTCTTCCTTCAGTCTAATTTTCGATATGAAATTAGCCTTTTTTGTTGAGCAGTTCATAATCTATAGTTTGGCTTTTACTCAAAGTGCTGTGTACTGGAAACCTACTGAAGGTGTGAATGACTGTAGAACCTAGCTGTTCCACAGTAATCTGTAAGGATTTCTGTAATTATTTCTCGCTTATTTCTTCCATATTTGTGCGGAGAGCATCAAGGGAAAGTTAATGGCTATGATGTATAGGCCAAGTCACATGGAATTAGAATGATGATCTAAGATTATATTTCAACTGACGGATACAATTATATGGGGCTAACAAGTGGGACAGTCCTAGATCAGCAGTCGTGCTGTGGGATGCCTAAGACTTCACAGTGAGCAGAACTGTGAACTTCGTTTCAACAGGCAAACGATAGAGAGCAAGATGCTGACACTATCTCATTTTCAGACCGGTATCTGCATGCAGATGACAAATATAGCCACAGCTTTGTAGCTACTCTTTCCTGAGATCAAAATGTAACTCTGACACCTAAAACACACATCACTTGGGGCTCAGAGAAGGGCCTGCAGAATCATCTAGGGACATCCCAGCACCCCTTTCACTCTTATTGATACAGCTGAATGGCCGGACAGTCTTCAAACATGTAGTAGAGGAAAGTGCTTTCCCTGCATATACATGACTCATTGTTGCTTTATGTAATATCAATAGTTCTCAAATCAAGAATCATTTTGCAAACCCCCAGGATGCACAAACTCATATCATTGTCAGGAGGTGGTCTGTGGTCAAAGAGTTCTTTTTGTGTTGTCGACTTTGATGCCATGTCTGACTTCCTTGCCTACGCAGATAGTCTCAAATGTGGCTTTGTGTGAATTGAAAACAAACACGTGTGAAAATTATAGATAGAACTGTTGCACAAATGCACTTTGTTGGAAAAACAATATTACTGATGCACTGAAATTTCTCTCCTTCAAATCCCTTGAAAGATGAGTTGACTGTGGCCTTTTGTTGTCTTTGCGTTGTAACTTTGAGAGTTTCTTTCCTGTTTTGCTGCCTGCAGAGGTGAGGGGAAGGGGGAGGACCAGGAGGGTTCTAAAGAAAAGGCGCAGAAGCCGAAGAAGAGCAAAAAGGAGAGGCAGGATGTGGAGAGAGCGGAGGCCACCGTCTCCGTGCCTCCCGCCATCACTGCTCCAGCCCAAGCGGATGACGGACAGCAAGAGGAGGCAGGACAGTCTGAGCCCTCGGCCCCTGAGGCCGGTGCAGCCGCTGGCACTCCAGAAGCTTCTTCCTCAGCCAAGCAGCGGCGTTCCATTATTCGGGACCGGGGTCCGCTTTATGACGACCCCTCGCTGCCCCAGGGCTGGACGCGCAAACTAAAACAGCGGAAGTCGGGGAGATCTGCCGGCAAATTTGACGTCTACCTGATCAAGTGAGTAATAAGGAATGCAGAGGAGTTGAGCGCCGCAGCATAAACTCCTCAGAGTGAAGGACATCCAGTAGAGGCTGATAACTTTCAGTTGCATGTGAATTATGCTAGCTATTTCTTATTTTATTCAAAGTTTTTGGGCAAAGTGTATTCCTTTTAAAAAGAAATGGGTTTATTTAATTTCAAGATCAATAATTCCAGCTCTCCTTCTGCCAGTCTTTGGCATCCCCAGAACAGTTTTTTTTCCTTTCAGAAAATATACTGCTGGAGAAGTGGAGTACAATCATTCAACCACACGTCACATGGGCCCGACTCTGTGAGAGTTTGGCTTCCGATTCGATTTGTTTTACCACAGTTCAGAAAACAATTCGACATTCTCACAGTATTTTCAGCAAAAATGAAATGATGAATAATGATAAGTTCTGCCCATGAGTTTAGAACTGTAAGGCAGGTGCAGTGTGGCACATGCCATAAGCTTTCTGGAGTTTTTTTTTATTGGTGCAGATTGTGTGCAAACTTTTAAAACAATGGTTTCCAAACAATGCCGTTCCATTGGATATAATTATTGATTGACTGTCTATCCGCATGTGGCACACTGCATCACATACAATGGACAGTTTCATGTTTTTGTATTGGGCATTGTTACACTCCTACCAGCTTTAGTTGTGCATGAAGCTGGGAATACACAATAAGAAAAGAATTTAGAAAATATGATTAAGAAATTATTATTATCCTATTTTTAAGCATAGTGCTGGTCATGTGTTTTAGTCAATGTGCGTCTGACTTGCAAGATGCACTGTAAAGAATTTTGTGCTGGGTGAAGTGTATTGTTTCACTCCCTAGTTTGACATGATGGATGAGGTGTTTGTGGGTCAGTGTGGACTGAGGCGTCCCAGTTCTCACACCATTTGTTCTTCCCTGCTTTTAATGTCAGCTGCATTAAAGAACATGTTTCAGTTTACTGAGATTTACAATATGAACGATGCATAGACATTTTAAATATGAATTAATTATTTTAGACAAAGTTTTTTTAAACGGTTGTAAATTCTTGCATATGCACTGTGTGGTATTTTCTACCATTTCTGATGATTTTTCTCATAATAAATGTGTAGTAAAACTTTTTTATTCCCTTTTCTAGCCCAGAAGGGAAAGCCTTCCGTTCCAAAGTGGAGCTCATGGCATACTTCCAAAAGGTGGGAGACACCACCACAGACCCAAATGACTTTGACTTTACAGTCACAGGGCGGGGTAGCCCTTCCCGCAGGGAGAAGAGACCGCCGAAGAAGCCAAAAGTGGTCAAACCGTCTGGACGGGGGAGAGGCCGTCCAAAGGGAAGTGGCAAGGTACGGCAGGCCACGGAAGGTGTGGCAGTGAAACGTGTGGTAGAGAAGAGTCCAGGGAAACTCCTCGTCAAGATGCCCTTCGTTGCTCCCAAAACTGAGGCCGGGTCTCCTTCAGGGCAGGTTGCAGTTGCCAAACTGCGTCCGGGGCGCAAGAGGAAAGCGGAGAAGGATCAGCCGAGTGCCCCCAAGAAGCGGGGCCGGAAGCCTGCTGCCGCCACTCAGGCTGTGGCCGGTATAGGTTCCAGTGCAGCCTATGCAGCTGCAGCCATGGTAACTGCTGAGGCTAAAAAGAAAGTTCAGAAGGAATCAGTGGCCAAGCCTGTTCAAGAAAAGGCGCTTCCTATCAAGAAGCGTAAGACGCGGGAGACCATAGAGGAGGCGGAAGGGTCCGCCAAAACCTCTAGTGAGGGGACTGCACCAGGTAGTGGCACAAGCGGGACTAAGAGACCTGTATCGCAAACAGCACCCTCTGCTGAGCTGGAGTCAGAAATGGGACAAAAGCTTCACAAGCACTCAGGCCGGAAGCACAAGGAGACACAGGACCCTGGAAACGGAAGCAGTGGAAGTGGAGGCAGTGGACTGAAGGGCCACAAGAAGAGAGATCAGCGAGGGCAACACTTCAAACATCTTCACCACCATCACCACCATCACCAACACCACCTGCCGGTGATGGAGCCTTCCACCTTCACCCCACAGGCCCACCAGCTCTCCCTCGGACACTCCATGCAAGGGGGTCCCCCCGCACCTATTCCTTTGCCCATCCAGGCAGAGAACGAGCCCCAAGACTTGAGTACCTCCAGGCCCAGGCAGGAGCCACTAGCCTGCAGAGAGGAAGCCAGAACCGACAGCCGTACATCGAGAGACACTCCATCGGCCGGCAAGGTTGTGGCCGCAGAGCTGCGCGCCCAGCAGCAGCAACAGCAGCATGGCACTGTGACGGGGGAGGGAAAGGAGCTGAGAGACATTGTTCCTCCCTCCGCCGTTCCTAGACCAAGCCGGGAAGAAACGGTGGAGTCCAGGACACCTGTGAGTGAACGCGTGAGCTGACTGACTGACTGACAGACAGACAAACTGACCAATCAGCAGCGACGGCTGTGTTTGCGCGCAGGAATAGAGGCACTCAAAGGGGGAGGAGTCATTTCTGGTTCTTTTCTTGTTTTTCATTTTGTTTTTGCTTTTGTTTTTCTAACCAAGGAAAAAAATACACACAAAAAAATGTAAACTTACTTATACAAAAGGCAGCTGTTGTGTCTAGTTCTTTTTGTGAGTTGGATGCAGGCCGATAACTGACGTACTGCTTCCGAAAGAAATTTAAGACAATTTTTTTAATTTGCCCATTTTCGGTTCTTTATATTAATATAAAGAGAGTAGGATCCATGTGTTATACCGTCGTCAGAGCTCTTAGGAAAACAGCAAGACACTGAAATAGGAGTGGATGCACAAGTTATAGTTTATAGAGGAAGCAAGTTTAAAACTAATTTTTCCATGCCAAAATGCTTTCAAAATTAGTTATTGCTTCACTCAGGCCTAATAAGTCCTCCTGTTTTATTGTTTCATCTAAATCTTTCTTTCCTCTATTTTGTAGAGGTGACTAGTAGATGAATGCAGTCTGACTGTCTTTATGAAGAGTGTTGGGGGGAGAGAGAAAAGGGTCATTCTGCAACTCCCTCACCTGTTTACACAAATATGGACACAAGACGTTACAGCACTGTCATCAATGTTTTAAAACGGAAAGGTTGGTCAGTTAGTGACAGACAAGAACTTCCCATGGGTGGGGGTTCGCAGAATGGGAAGATGAATGCATTTTGTCCTTTTGGCCTGTGAACATCAATCATGTTTTAGGATGGCTGGTTGAGTTCTAAACCTAAATGTCTTCTTCTCTGTCCCGCTGGTATTTTAAGTACAGAGATGTGCAAAGGAACTTCTTGAATGCTGAGTAATGTAATTAACCTTGCCACCCGTTTCAGTAATGCCGGATAGAAGGCTGGCTATATGGGAAGAGTTCTCTCTATTACAGTTGGCTATGGGGAGAATAAAGCACAAATGTATTTGTGAGGAAATGTTGAAAGCACAGTCCAAAGTAGTGCATGAAATGAGTAGTTAGTGTAAAAGAGCCATTGGAATTAAATTCTGAAGTAGTGCATTCTACAGTTCATGGTTTCATTCCTCCATTATTATATATATGTATATATATATGTGTGTATATATGTATATATACATATATATATATATATGTGTGTGTATGTGTGTGTATATATATATATATATAATATGTATATATTATACAGGAGGTGATGAGTTGAAATTGGTGGCCTTGTGTTTACTGTACACTTCACAGCCAGAGCATATGTAAGCGTCCCGTCCCGTCCCCCCCTTTTTTTTTATGTTGTGATAGAGTAGCCAAATAGAGTGGTTGATATGAACACAAGACTTAATAGATTTGCTATATTTACTCGACATTTTCTCATACGACAGCTGCGACAGTCCACATGGGACGCCTACGTTGGAGTGCTCCAGGTTTTAATGCGAAAAAGGCGTGGCTGTTTACTGCAGCGTTTAGACTTTTACGCTTTTCTTCCAAAACTTACAAGGGTTCATCAGGCCATGTGCAGTGCTACTGCCTAACAGTTGTGGGACAGTTTCCCAGGGGGATATTAACGATTAATTGTTTTTGATTTTGTTTTTTAAGTTTAACAGAGTATTACCATTGTGTAGTGTTGGTCTAACACAGTTTTTGTTTGTTTGTTTGAAAAGGATCGTACAGGGTCCCCTTCTTGTTTTCAGCAACACAGATAACTGATGGCAAACCCAAAAACACAAATAAGGAGATTTGAAGTCATGTGTGGCAATTATAAATGAAAGAATTGAGCTTAAAGATTTTGATGTTTGATTAAAGACTTGGGACGAAAGTCGGACCCAAAGGGATTTTGAACTAAACAGTGAAAGTTTTTCAGCTGTATACACATTAACAATTTTATAGTAGATCTAAAGTACTTTATATTTAAGAAGGAAATCTTACTTCCTGACCTGACTTTTGAGATAAGAGATGCTCTCCCATATTTTGCTGCCCTGTTGGTTTGCCTCATATGAATTCACACATTTCTGTTTCATGTCTGGAGGTTGTAGCTTATTTTAGAGACGAGTGGAATTCGCATACTCACAGTAGATGCAAGGTATCTTTTAACTGATGTGGGTTACTTTGTTTCTTTTTTTCCTTTTTGGTTCCAGACTGTGTACTGCCATCAAGGCAGTATGCATAAAGCTGTAAGGTGGCTAATTTCCAATTAATGAGTGGAGTTGTTGATTGTGCATCCTCTCTGGCCATATATGTGTTACTCTCAATAGTAACATCCAGTCATCCAAGAATGAGAGGCAATTTAGCAGTTTGTAATGGGCTCTTACCTAAGTTTTTTGGTTGTCGAGTCTATGTGTAGGCAGCACATCTGTGTACTTCTGTGTTTTTAAGTTCCCAAAGTGAATTTGGACAATAAGACTGAAACTGTTTGACAGTTCTAGTACTATCCTTCATTTCCAGGAAGAGCATGCGATTTCATATACTTGCCTACACTCGTTATTGCTGAGGTTTGGTGTTGTGTGTTTGCGCTCACTGAGGCCGGGAACCGTTTATACCTTTAAGCTTCAATAAAGGCCAAAACTGAGAGGATTCATGTTCTTCAGCACGGTTCACATTTGAATCCACAGGATTCAGAGACCTAGGATAATGATGGTGTAGTGTGCATTGGTGTTAGGGTTTATAAATGTATGCAACAAAGAACTATTCTGCAGAAAGTGTGCTTTAGGATAGTATTTGCTCAATTATCTCAAAGATGTTTTTCTTTTATCCTTTTTATATAGCTGATGGTAGATTTGTTTAGATTATTTGACGGTCTCCAGGTACACATAATGGTCTTTTTTTTTCTTCTCTCAAGCAAAGTTTCTGCTAGAATGTCATTTTTCTTTCCTCGTCAAAAGCTTATAAGTGGTTCTTATCCGTCCTCATCCGTCTGCCTCCTCTCCACCTCGACCCTAGCCAATGGGGAAGGGGCACAGAGAAACTAGAGCAATTGCATTCTAGAGAAAAGGGCTATGCAACATTTTCAAACAAACTAAAGCAAAAGATAATTTTATCAACAAAATTGAGAGTCATGAAGGCGAAAGCCTTGTTGGAGGAAAGGCACAATCTGTTTTATTCTTCGGTCAGGCTTGGTTATACTGCTTGAGTTTTCGAGCATCATCGCAAACCACTAGCTTACCTCTGTCCAGCGTCTCGCGTGCATTGAGCGCCATTGGAGGGCTGTACCAGGATCAGGTCAGCTCTTTACATTTTGATTGCATTTGATAGGCAAAAAATGTACAAAGTCAGATCCTGGATCATTGCTTGTGAGCTCCGATACACGTGGCCCACTCAGACAGAGCACTGAGCACTCACTTAGCCAACGGCAGACGATGTAGCTGACCTACATGTGCTAAACGTCGTCTCCCTGGTCTGACTAACTTGGGAGGGGAGGCTGTAGGAGGAGGCTAGAGGACTACAGCTTTGAGTAAGCAAGCACAGTGAGAGATGGAAAAAAAAAACTGCTGACAAACACACATGAAGCACCGTGATATTAAACAAAGGAAAAATGTTTTTTTTTTGTTTGTTTGTTTTTTAAAAAGAGAAAGAAGAAAAAAAAAACTCCTGATGTTTAGTAGCCATGGCCCTATATGAAACTAGTGTGTAAAAGTTTAAGAAAGGCAACCAACGCTGCATCTATATGAAAACCGGCAGCAGTCTCGTCTGCCACTGAATGGGTAGTGCCTTTATTCTGAGGGAAAGTGACCAAAGGTGGCCTTTGACTTCAAAAGAAACACCTTTATCCCAATCGAGCAAAATGGAAGTTAAATCAAGATGGGCTGATTGGTCGTTTTTTTTTTTTCATGAGCAGGATGTTCATTAATCTTTGCTGTAACTATAAAATATCATTATTTTATATGTTATTTTTCATCAGCCGGTCCTTTTGTCTCCTTCATAGAGATGATGTATCCATGTAACCTACTTTACGAACAGTAATTTCTGCCTTTTGTAGCACTCGGATGCCCACTGTCAAAAATGGAGTCCTACAAGAAAAGAAGACAATTACATTTATTTATCTGTTTTTTGTGCCTCTGGCAGACAAATATGCTATGGAATGTCCTTGTGTCCCTGTAGCCAAAAAAAATAAATACATGCTATGTACGTGAACATGTAACAATATGCATGATTGCCATTAGAAGGTAGTACATTGCTTGCCCTTTACTATTCTTCGTAACAATGTTTCCGGGACAACACTCCTCTCCAAGAGCTGAGCCGAACCATCTGGCCACAAATCTGAGGGTAAAATCACAAGAGCTGAATGCTGTACATGCCTAGAAAAAGAAAAGGTCACCTGTTTGTGCACTTAAGTAAAAATAAACAAATAAAAACACCTTAAAAAAAACAAAAAAAAAAACAACAAACGAAGAGGAAACAAAAAAAAAACTTCAGTTATATTGGACAGGAATGTTTTTTGTTTTGTTTGTTTTATTTTGTTTTACATTTCTTTCCCAGTTTTTTTCCCCCCTCTTCTTTTCCACCTGTTTATTTTGCCGATCAAAGATGATGGTTCCGCATGGGCTCCTAAAGCTGTTACTTATGTCCCCAATGCAGTGGCAAAAACTTATTCCAAGTAAATTATTTGTGGATCTTAGTGTTGATTTTTTTTAAGCCAATGTTGGGAGTAGACTATTTTACCTTAAAAGCAATAGTATATTCAGTAGGTCCGATTTGCGTTTTGTCATTTCTTGTGTCTTTAGATTGTGTACACTGTTATATATTTGAAGGAAGAAAAAAAAGGCAAACGGAATTTTAAGGAATGCCTGAAGTACAAATTTACCAGTATCTACATGAATTTAGTTGCAGCACTTCAGACAGGAAAGACAAGCGAAGGTCAAAAAGTCAAAAGTTCAATTAAAAGAAATAGATTCCAAACTTCATTGGTAGAAAGTTCATGGTCTATTTAACATAGTCTTGTGCCTTGAAGTTTCAGTAATAGAAATTTATCTTTATACCGTAGTTGTATTTTTATTCTGAGTCCTGTGTTTGCCTCTTGTTGGTATTCAGTGCTTTGGGTGTGTTAAGGATTTATAGAGATAACGATATGTTTGCCTTGTTTTATTTTCATACGGAAATCTGCATTTGGAATAAATTAGGAAAATGTACTTGGGCAATATTGACTATGTAAAAGGTAATAGGATCTTGGTATTTTTCATCCCTGATATGTTGAATGTGTCTCACATTGGGTGATGTGTGTTTGTCGGGAAATGTTCTTCATTTTAACATCGCAAGTTATTCGTCATAAGAGCCTGCCTCAAAACAGTATCTTCCAAACCACCAATTTTGCATTTTATGAAAGGAATAGTTCAACCACGACTGGTGACAATGAATTAAAGATCTGCACTTTATAAAGTATGTTTCCCGGCAGGTCACCCATTAACGTTTTGTATGTATTTTTTACCGTTGTCCGAAGTTGCTGTTTTATTTTCATATGTTTTGATTTAGTTTTAAATAAAAGGGATGGGTAGTACTATGTATCTAAAAATATATTATTTTAACCAAACAATCCTACAGCCTAGGTGTCAGTGGTTACTCACCATTTGCCAAGCTAAGTCCTTGCCCTCCTGAAAGTGAAAAAGTATAGTTTGTGTCTACTTTTATAGTAATGTGTTACTGTATTATTTGTTTGCCGTATGTAACAGATACACAACAGTAAACAACATTTACCTTAATCCTGTCTAAAATGTTTATTTCACTCACATAAGAGAGCTTCAGTCTGACACACATTTGGTACAAATGGTCCCCTTTTAAGAGGGTCTAATCCATTTGCTCCATTTTGGTTGGTTGTTTGTTATCTTTGAGTGGCAAGTGCAAATCATTTGCCCTGACAGCTTTTTTTTTCTTATTGCCCATAAACTGATGTTAGGCTTAACATGAAATTGAAAATAAAATATGTATGATTGGAGGATTTCCTGCTTTTAGCCCATGTGTATGACAGAGTGCAAGAATCGTGTAGGTGTGCATGTTTACATTTTTGTGATGTGGTGTAATTTATATTCAGCTGCACATGCTTAAAATCATGTTTTAAAAAATTCAAGTTGACAAAGTACCTGCCCTTTTCAGCGAAATGCCCTGAGTCCGGTACTCCATTGATTATTGCACATTTTAATTAACAGAGCCGGAATTAACTGCTTCCTCTAAAGACTAACCGATATTACTTCTGAAGTCGGCTGAGAAGGGGTCAGGAGGTCGATTATTATTATGCTATAATAACAGTAACTCTGAGGTCTGTGAGCTCTGTTAATGAGTAAATTATCAGTCTATGCTTACAAGTTTCCATGTACATTTTTAAAATAGCCAGATGAAGTTCACCAGCTGGCATTATTTAAATGCAGATACATTATTTATGTTTTGAGCTTTTTTTTCTCAATTCCCTAAGAAGGGGGTTCAAACTGAGGTCCTGGAAGGCTCGAGCCCTGCAGACGAAAGAGCTTTTCCTATTACAATGCATCAAATTCAACTTCTTGAAGGACCAGGGAATGAGCTGAATGGTTAAATCAGGTATGTTAAATGCGGCAGTGTTCAGTGTAAGATAACCACGACCTGGAGTCTTACACCCCTACAGGGAGATTTAAGGCATTAAATTAACAGATTTATAATGTATACATATAACATATACAGCAGTTTATTGATCATGCTTTCATGTTATTACACTATAGTTATTAGATTAATCACTGTGGATCACAGGACACATTCATATGGCTGGTATGTACAGTATTTTGTCCTTTCAGTGTATAAGCCCTTTACTAAAAATAATGAAAGTTAAAAAAAAATTTCAAAGACCCTTCTAGAATGAGATCGTTATAAACGTGTGTGTGTGTGTGTGTGTGTGTGTGTGTGTGTGTGTGTGTGTGTGTGTGTGAGAGAATCATGTCCAATAAAACGATCGCTGTCCTCATGGAAAAGGGGAGAGGGTCCTCCCATAGTGTACAATAAGTAATTTTGAAATTTAGGTTAGGTCAGTTTTCATTGTCGCTCAGTATAGTAGTAGTAGTGTATGTACTTAATGAGGGTTATTTGTTCTGTGTCTTACTCTTCTACTCTTATCTTCTGCCAGACATTTAACTTCAATGATACACACACAAAATTAGTCCTTCAGTGAGACAGTCTAGCCTACCCACAGTGAATCATGTAGTTTATTTTAAACCGTATAGTCTCTTTATTTTATAATCTTACCTAAACTTATTTTAGAGCCATGAAACAGACGGCTGGTCAGGTTTTTGCTTGTTTCCTTTTTCTATCAAAATAAACCAATTGTTCTCCTAGAATAACAAACTGTGGGCTAGAAAAATGAGCCGTGCTTAGTCTGCAAGTGCAACTCGAGGGTTGTAGGCTTTCATGCAACGAAGGAGGAGCTGTACAGAGGGTCACTGAGGCTGCATTTTTTTTTTTGTTTAAAAAGAAGAAGGAAAGAAAGAAATATTTGTCAAACGTGACATGCCATGGCTTTGGGAACATACTTAAAATCACTACCGCTTAGTCGCAGAAAGTGCGAGAACTGATGTTAGGGGGGTGGAGTGGAACTGCTCCCACTGCCAGCTTCTGTGGATGTACCTCCTGTGGCCACTGAAACCAGTGACTCTTTTCTACTCCTCGAGTTGAACTCGACAGCTCTAGAAATGTCAGAGTTGAGTTTTCGCCACGAATATATCTACAACCTGCCGGCTGCCGGGTTGAATGAATTTACCAGAGTCATGGATTCACTCCCTGTTTCAGACTGGCTGCGCTTTGGTAAGATAACCACGACCTTATCAAGGGTGGATAAAAACCAAACACCCTGTTTCAACCAGTCAGGATGCACAGTTTATACGCATGCTGAACATATATAGTCATTTCACTTCACACGGAACACACTGCTATCGTTTCAGGTGGTTAGTTAGGTACACATATTAGAAAAACAACTTTTCTGACTTCCTCAACTCGGCTTGAATGAAAGTTGTCTTTACTCAGCTAGCTGGGGCTAACTTTCGATAGCTAGTCGTATAACGTCGTTACTGAAATTCGTTGGGCTCTGTTTTCAATTTCTTGAGAAACATTACATTTATAATTTAATTATTTGGCGCGGCGTATTTATTTAAAGAATAGAATGCAAGTTAATTGTCATTAAGCAGTTTGAAAAACAGTGTCAAGTTTCATGTTAGCTAAACAGCTAACTCAACTTGCTGTTGCCCTAGGAAAAATTATGTCAGTCTGGGTGAGTTAGCTGTTGACAGTTAGCTTAGCGTAAATACAACTTGTTTAACTCAATCTCAGGAGTTTGGTCTCTATAAGCCGCACATTTGCCTAAATGGTCCCTGATAACATCTATACAAGTCATTATTTGAGTATTGTTGCATGTGTTCTGATAAGTGATGATATTTGACTTCAATTTGCCAGTCACGGATAGGAGGACAGCAGTTTAAATACATTTCATCATCGATCAAGGTCATTTTGTGTTAGGGTTAAGAACTTTATCAACATGTATGTGTGTGAACTGTTGTGTGCCTATCTGGATGAACTATGTAAAACGGGAACCGCATTTAGCTCTGCTGTCCTCGTGGAAACGGGGACAGGAATCCACTATAAAGGCTCTAGAGTCAGTAATTTTGAAATTTGGGTTTGGTACATGTACATCGTCTCTCAGTACAGAAATAGTATTGTCTTTACATAATGAGAGCTTTTTGTTGTGTCCTACGCTTCTCTAATTTGTCTTCTGCCAGAGATTTAACTCTAATAAAACCCACGCATACACTTTACTGAATTGAGAGTTGTTCAATGAGACAGTGTCTCTACCCTATCTTAAGAAACTGCAGTTTCTTATACAAAAGTGCATTTAGGCTCTAAATTCACCTGTTTAGTCAGTTGGGGGTAGTCTAGGCAGCTTGAATGGTAATAAAAGACCATGAGATAGTCTTTCAGTCACCTGAACATGTAAAATCAGAAGTTTGATTCACCCCAGATATATTTAGCAGGGTTTCCTGACATATAATGTTGTTTATCAAATGATGATAAACTGAAATCAATTTTTATTTCCAATCCAGCCTCTCGAGTAATATCTGATCAGACTGAACTGTGCCTTGTGGACCAAAGCAGCAGACGGACAGAAACAATAATGCAGAAGTGGGGCTGTAGAAACGGAACAGTTGGCGAACTAGTGGACCTCCTCCAAGACCTGGAGCTGTTACGGCCACGGGATATCATTCTTAAATGTGAGTTAATGATAGTAAAATGCTTTGTTATCTTTTATTTTGTGTAGTGTTAGGTTTTGTTTTAACCATCGGTTTAAAAGCTTTCAAAAAATGTTGCGCTCAGTTTGTTAACTCAGAAATCAGAAACATTTACTTAATCTAGTTTGCTACTTGACATTTGGTTCATGGTCTAGTTCTCTTTATCTTCTTCTGTGTAGTCTTGGTTGCTGCTCTTTTGAGAACAGATATCAAAACTACAACTTTTTGCTTTTTTAGCTTCACACCTGAGCTCTGAGACTAATGTAGAAATTGTTAACAAGAAGCTTTTACCTCACTGGGCTTATTGCCTGTCTATATAACCACACAATTGCCTCACATAGGATTTGCTTATTAATTATTCTCAAATAGACTTGCTTATGTGATTTCTGACACTATATGACATACTGGTACCTATACAGTATAATTATATGTTTATTAAACTCTGTATAAACTTCATAACAGCTACACATCACACTTTAAAATGACTGCATGTTATGTCTACTTTTATTCATATCACATCCATCTACTGATGAACTGCATTAATTAATATGATTATTAATTTTAGATTAAGCCATGTGACATTTGATGACCTTGCAATCTAAACATGTATTTAATTGTCTTGTCTCATGAGCATTCCTATCAGTTTCTTTATGCAGTTCTGCGTTTTCTTGCAGGTATGCATATTCCACCACCTAGCTCAGCCTCAGCTTCCAGCTTCCTGCCACAGCCCAGCCACACCCGCTACAGCACTCCCAGCTCATCACTGTTTACCCCAACCAAAGACATTACCCAGACACTTCCTAGCCATGGTAATATTAAATCATTTTAACAATGTTTGTGGGAGTGTGTGGTAGGGCTGAAGAATATGACAGAAGGTTACAAGATGGATATGAGTATTTTCCAATCAAAAAACACATTTTTATGGGCTGTGAACATATGCCTGATTCAACAAATGCAAATAATTTTGGTCAAAATTATGCAGACCATTTGTAACCTATTAATGGGAGTTTGTGTAGGCAACAAAAATGTCAAAAATTCTGGGCTTTTTTGGGTCTATATTGTGTAGTCCTACTGAATGGAACACTGAACTCTCTGATTTCACCTCAGGTATAAAAACCTTAAAGCTATGGCTACAGGAAATTATTCTGGTCATCATATACAGTGATGGAAGTACTCATGTATTTAGCATATGTTATGTAGCCTTGGTTTGAGGGATAAAATAGTTAGTACAAGCTGTAATTTTTGTGCTTGTGTCTGTAGAGAATCAGCTGCTACCCAAACCCGGGCCTCCACCGATAGACCTCGACTCCGCACGTTTGTGTTCACAGTTAACGCAGTCTGCAAAAGATGAGGTACGGTTTCATTCAGTGATCTATGAGGTGCAACTTTATGTACATATTTACTGTGTATGTATATGTATGCATACATACAAGTGTGTGTGTAAGGATATATTTGTATGTATATCACTGTAAATATTTTTATTATGTTTCTTGACAGCATACTTGCGAGTGCCATGCTGTTCATCCACCTCTGTTGACTAGCGTCCTGTGCTGGCCGATTGAAGAAGTGCAGCGAGGCACTGATGATTTCTCACCGTCTCGGCAGATCGGAGAGGGAGGCTTTGGGCATGTGTACCACGCCTCCTTAAGGAATACTGACTGTGCAGTCAAGAGGCTGAAAGAGGCAAGTGGCTGAGTAAATGAGTAGATGAATGTTAATGTCTTTTGCTGTTTATATTATGTGTATTTTTACCTAAGCCAGAAGTGATTTAGATTTTTTCAGTGTGGTGTTTGATGTCAGTCCCATGTGTCTTTTAATGGTCATATTACTGGAATTTCTTAATGTCTTAAACAGGAGTCCCACATGGGTTGGAGTGTAGTGAGGGAAAGTTTTAAGACTGAGGTGGAAAAACTTTCACAGTAAGAAGCCTTCACTTTCCATGCTTGCTTTGGCAGCTTGAGCATCTCCTTCCTTCATCTTGCTCTCACATTTTTTCCCCTCCTTTCTTACATTGCTCACTGTATTAGAAATTACCTGTTTCTTTTTATGTCAACGAAAACACAGTGAGGGACTTAGCCCACCTGATGTTAGTCTGTGCAGACCACAAGATGACCCAGCCCGGAAAAAAACAAGAGTCTGGTGCTTCTTTTCTTTCTGGTTGTGGTTAGTTGCCTTTGTTTGATTCTTGACATTAGGGTTCTGTCTAAGCAGACTGTTTCTTGCTTTGCACTGCTAGTGACCTTGATCTTATTTCGTTAACAGCAGCTTAACTAAAGCCTTTTATTTTCCAACAGATACAGACATCCAAACATAATGGACTTGGTTGGTTATAGTGTGGGAGGTGGAACATATTGCCTCATATATGCCTACATGCCCAATGGCTCATTGGAGGACCAGCTGCACTGTGAAGTAAGACAATTCCCTCAGCACAGTTTCTAAGTGGTATCTGAGAAGCCTCTGTAATTATATTGAATTAAAAGATATGGAGAAACATAAGACTATACAGGAGAAATCCATCTCAGCCAAAATGCTAAGATCCATATTTTTGGATCTTCTGATTTTATTGTCTTGGAACGCACTACACTGTTTTTTTACATTTGGCTGAATTAACTTAAAAGCTGATTTTCAAGCTTTTCTTAGGATGACTTTTTGTTTTGTTGTTTGTATCTTTCAGAATAGTACTGCCCTCTCCTGGTCACAACGTGTGAATGTGTTGTTGGGCTCAGCAAAAGCTATTCAATATCTCCATTCTTGTTCTCCTGCAGTGATTCATGGAGATGTTAAAAGGTGGGCCCAAATCAGTTAACTACAATAACTACATTTCTTTTATGTATCAAATTTGTGGCACCATTACATTGTGCATGATGTGCATATTAGGCTTGTCTGATGGGGATGTTTAAATGCATGGCCTTAAATTGGTGCACATGACACATGTTGTAGAACTGGGCTTGCAAAGAGAGGTGCAGTGGGTATAGAAAAGAATCACCACCTTCCAAATTTTTATATTTTGTTGCTTTGCAGCCTAAACTGAAGACCCACACAAAACAACATTTTTTCCTGCTGCATATCCAAATAAAACTTATAATATCCAAATAAAAGATGTAATGGCAACAGTTGGCAACAGAAAAAAAATAAACAGAATCACTGAGATGGATGGAAGATCACCCCCTGTGTCACTATTTTGCTTTAATTACTGCCTTGAGACGGTTGGGATATTTCTCTACCAACTTTGCACATCTAGACTGAGCAGTATTTGCCCGCTCTCCTTTATAGAATAGTTCAAGCTCTGTTAAATTGATTTGTGACAGTCATTTCCCTGATTTCCAGTAGGGTTTGAGTCTGGGCTCTGTCTTGGCAGTGCAAGAACATTCACCTTTTTCTCCTTCCATTGCGTCGCTGTGTGCTTTGGGTCTTCGTCAGGGTGAGCTTTCCTCCCATTGACAATTTTCTGGCAGTGGGCAGCAGGTTTTCTTCAAGAACTTAAGTGTTTTGCCCCATCAGTTTTTGCTTCTATTCTGACAAGTGCCCCAGTCCCTGCTGCAGAGAAACACCCCCGCAACAGGATGCTGCCATTTTAGTGTAGGTATGATGTTCTTTGAGTGGTGAGCTGTATCAGCTTTCTGTCAGATGTATCATTTGTTATTGAGGCCAAATGTCTAATTTTGGTCTCGTCTGACAAACACCTTTTTCCATTGGGCCATAGAATCTTCAAAGTGCGTTTTGGCAAAGTTCATTCGAAACTTAATGAGGCTTTTCTTGAGGTATCGCATGCACACAATAACCATTCATTGCCGTAAACTTCTGTGACTGGTTCAAAGTTATTATAGGCCTCTTGGTAGCTTCTCCGACAAGTTTCTTCCCCACTCTTCCATCCTGTTTAGAGGGACGTCCTGGTCCACTGAGGGTACTAGTACTACCTAACGCTTTCACTTCTTAATTATAGATTTTGCTGTGCTCCTAGGGACTGATAAAGACTTCTAATTTTTTCCATCACTTATCCACAACTTTATCCATGACTGCTTTTGATAATGTCTTGCCACCCATGATTGTTTGCTTTGAGTTGCACCAACAAGCACTGGAGTACTCCATTTATTAATCTGTTTATGTATTTGAACTGTTGCTTTCATATCTTTCACTTGGATGTTATATACAGCTGGATACAAATGGGGTTTTTTGTATGTTAGGCTGCAATGCAACAAAATGTAAATATTTTGAAGGGGGTAATTATTTTTTATACTCGTAGTATATTACACACTTTTTTAATATTTGTTTTTTTTCCCAAATGTTTCTTTTTTCCTTTTCAGCCCAAATTCTTTAGTAGCTGCAAGATAGGAGTATTTTTGCTGATACTCATACCCCAGACTGACTCACAGTGGAACTGTGTTATAGATGTTGCAGGCAAATGTAGCATTAGGATTTTTGCCCAAGGTTTCTTATTGATGTAGCATGGTGTGATTGCCCTGAAAATTGGGTGTGTTGAGGACAGTGGTGTTGTCTTATCCAGTCTCTAAGTTGTTCACAAAAATACAATATCCAACCTTCCCCTACAGCTCTAACATCCTTCTAGATATGCATTTTGAACCCAAACTTGGGGATTTTGGCCTGGCGCGTCTGTGTCACAAGCCCAGCAGAACTCCAGGGAAGACAAGCAGCGTAGCTCAGACAACAACAGTGCGGGGAACTTTGGCATATCTGCCTGATGAGTACCTGAAAGATGGCCAGTTGAGCATAGAGATTGACGTCTACAGCTACGGAGTGGTATGAGCTCTCATTTATTTAAATGTTTACAGTGGGTTGTGAGAGATTTACAGAAGCTTTAAGATGCTTTACTTAATTGCCTGGTGTAACCCCCATGAGATTACCTGCCTATTCAGCAAGAGATAACCAACTATTGACTGTACAGTTAGGAATGCCCCTTTAACCTCTACTAAAAAGTGTTTATGTTCAAAGTCTTGCAGAAAAACAATTTAGATATCTGTTTATTGATTTGCAGAAACTAAAGCTGACATGAGATCAGTTTACTGATTTGCAGAAACTGAAGCCTACTTGCTAAACAGATGGTAGCTTGTTTGCCGTGATCATCATAATTTACTAATACTTATGTTTTTGCTTAAGAAACTGGAACTTCTGATACAGTATTGAGCAGAATGTATATATAGGTGCATTTCTAGTTTTAGGTTAAAAAAAATCTGGTAATTGGATTCATTGTTCAACTTGCACCACAAAAGGATTGATTGCATTGATTCATGTACTGATTTATTGATTCATCCCGGCATGCAGGTGTTGCTGGAGGTCCTCACTGGCCGGAGGGCTTTAGACACTGACAGTAAGGGAAAGAATGTCTATCTGGTGAGACACAATACGTTCATATTGCACTACGCCAGCAGCGAAAGACAAAAGCTAATAAAAGATATTTGTTTATTACAGAAAGACTTGGTGTCGGAAGTGGAAGATGATGGGAAAAGCTTTAGCAAAGGGAAGAATTCTCGGGAGCTGGCCTTTTCACAGGCAGCTGAGAACATCTGGAAGAAGCATCTGGATCCTCGGCTGGTGACGAAAGCCATTCCTGACTCACATGGTTCCAGGGAAATCTCTCAGCTGGCGTGCCGCTGCTTAGACCGCCGGAGGAAGAAAAGGCCTCAAATGACTGAGGTAGGGCAGAATCAGTTAATTTGACTATAGCTGTATGTTATTTATGTATTTGTTTGTTTGTTTTAATTTGGTTTATATTCAATTATCTAATCTAGCAGATACATATTTGCTACAAAAAAGAATCACAGACAATTTTAAAATTTCATAAAAAATGTACTTCAAAATATAACAAATTTGAGCCAAGGTCGGTAGAATCTAGTTGAGATTGAGGTACTATAGTACAGTACACATAAGACTATAGACCTTAGACAAAAATAAGACCATAAAGTTGAGAAAAAATAATTTCTTTTTTTTATTCTCACATGATGATAATGGCCAATGCTCATTTTTGTGATTCCAGATGTTTTTTGTCTGGCTTAGCTGTCTGGGTGGTGGTAGCGTAGTGGATAGGATACTTGCCTCTAGACCAAGAGGTCATGGGTTCGAATCCTACCTTCAGCACC
>JBBPCW010000014.1:13732345-13745299 GCA_037974425.1 Phenacogrammus interruptus | reverse complement strand
AATAGTGTAAACAGTGACCAGAGTAATATATAAATAGTGTAAACAGTGACCAGAGTAATATATAAATAGTGTAAACATTACCGGAGTAATATATAAACAGTGTAAACAGTGACCAGAGTAATATGGACCTTATGGACCTTACCTCATGCACTGGGCACAGTCATGTTGAAACAGTAAGGGGCCTTGCCCAAACTGTTCCCACAAAGTTGGGAGTAAGAAATTGTCCAGTGGAAGTGTGCTTTACACCACTGCATCCAACGCTTTGCATTGCACTTGGTGATATAAGACTTGGATGCAACTGCTCGGCCATGGAAACTCATCCATCCCTCTCTATGCACTGTCCTTGAGTTAATCTGAAGGCCACACGTAGTTTAGAGGTCTGTAGCTGACTCCGTGGACAGTTTGTGACACACTGTGCCACAGCATGCTATGTTATTCTCAATTCTTTGCACTTTGTTATAATACCACTAGCAGTATTCTTTAACCAATGAAAGAGATAAAACATTAAAAAATTACTGAACCTAGTATTATTTTGAATCAAGAATATATTCATATTCCTATAAGTGGATGCAGACGGTTACTGTAGTCACTGTAGTTCACTGCAGATTAGAACATGTTGAGAATGTTCTCAGAGGGTGCAGTGAGAGGGGACAGATATCCACACCACTGTGAGATTGGTGGGTCAGTGGAGGGGATGTGAGTTGGATGGCAGCAGTGTATCTGAGCCCTGAGGCTGGTGCAGACACAGGGAGAAACAAACTAATACTCAGTTCATCACTGAGGAGCTGCTCAGAAGATGAGAGTGCTGGGTGAGGGGATGAGATGAGGGCTCTGAGAGGAGAAAGCAGTGTTGGGTAGTATTAGGAGAATGAGTGTGAGGTGCAGCAGTGTCTCAGAGCCTGAATCAGACTCAGCTCATCACTGAGGGGCTGTTCAGAAGATACGAGTGCTGGGTCAGTGGACATTGGGCTGTGAAGGGAGAGAGCATTGTTATGCTAGTGTTATGAAAATGAGTGTGAGGGTCAGCAGTGTCTCCAAGATGCTGAATCAGACTCCGACTTTGACTCAGTTCAGAAAATGAGAGTAGCTACTGGGTTGGTGGAGATCAGGGCTGAGAGAGGACAGAACAATGTTGAGTAGTGAGTGTGAAGGGCAACTTTGTCTCTGGGAGACTGAATCAGACTCCGTTAATAACTGAGGGGCTGTTCAGAAGAACAGAGTGCTGGATCAGTGGAGGAGACAGCAGGGTTGAACAGTGCTGGGTAGTGAGTGTGAGGGGCAACAGTGTCTCTGAGAGGCTGAATCAGACTCAGCTCATCACTGAGGGGGCTGATCAGAAGATGGCGGCTTCCTGGGCGGCATGAAAGGATGTAGAGTTAGCAACATCTGCAGGGAAAAAGGCATACTTGGGGTTGAATTCGCTTACTGAGTCGCTCCCTCGATTTTTTTCTTATTAAAATAACAGCTCGGAACGAGTAAGTATTTGGCTCTACGAGCCCAGAAAGTCTGAATTAGTTTGCAGCGTCTCTGAGGACGGCTAACGGTGCAGGCGCCATTTTTACTGAGGGAAGCTAGCGAGCAGTCAGGGGGCAAAATGGGGATTCTGAGGGAAATACAAACTCACTACACTGCAACTCTGCACGATAACAGTGAATAAAACCAACCTGAAGTTTAACGAGTAACATTTTTCTGTCGGAGTGCCTGTTTGTGCTCAGCTTTATTCAGCCGCGCTAGCTGATGTAGCCTCTTCGGCTAGCCGTCGGGTCTCAGAGCCTGGGAGTTTGTGCTAGCCCGGGCGAGTTTACATTCACAATGTTTGTCTTTTATTTATTTATTTGACTCTCTTGGTCTGTTCTGCAGTGTAACAGTTACAGAAACTGGTTACATTCATTTAAACTGACTCTGTGTGGTTTTTGCGAGGCCTGTAATGTTAGAGCTTTGTGAAAACTGTTAGCATGCTGGCTATGCTGGCTAGATTTGTTTGGTTTTTGTCGAGATGGCGGCTCCCAGACAGCAGAGGCATGAAAACTGAAAAGGCTGCCAACTCTCGAAACTAGACATTCTCCAACAAAAAATAATAAAACAAAAATAGTGCAAAAACGAATGAGAATAAATGCATATTATAGTGATTATTGCAATGTTGTAATTTTCATTTAGGTAAATTTTCGACGTAGTTTTTTATGCATTCAATGAACTTGTCCCCCCAAAAAATGAAAAAGGGACTTTTTGTTAAGTTCACCTCCCATTTTTTTTTTATTCTGACTTTAGCCCTTCTCCTCATATAGCTTAGCCGTTTAGCCGGCTAAGCTATCTTCATTTTTCCCCTCAGTTAGCCACGGGGCCGTGGGCTTGTTTTAGTTCAGAGAAAAGGCTACAAGATGTCGGCAGCAGAAATGGAAATAGAGTTTTTTCGGATTCCCCCCGCCGCCCATTTTCATTCTGGCGTTCAGCTAGGCTCGTTAGCATTAGCTTGTTAGCTAGGTCAGCTAGGCTAGGTTACAGTTGTTTTAGCAGAAGCTACGAGATGGCGGCTCTCGCGGACTCGCGCCACTCTCTTCTCCTCTAAAGCTCCCAAAAACACACAGATGGGGCTTTTTCTCGCGCGTTTGCTCTCAGTGGAAGGCAGGGAGAAAGGAAATATATCTGCACCGTGAATAAAAGACCCTCTCACGATGCACGATACCCGAGGATATTAACACGAAACCCGGATCACCGTTTTGTTTTGCCGGCGTTGTTTTTTCGGCACCCGCTAAAATGGCGGATTTCTTTAGCTAAGCTAAACTAGCCGGCTGCTTTTTTTCTTTTCGTGTAACTAACCCGAGGCTGATAGAAAACAGACCTTTTTATAAACCACAAAGTGCCGCACTGAAGTGCAATGGACTAGTTGCGTTTAGTTACGTAGAGGATTTCTAAACTGAGCACGATTAGGTACTTGCACATCGACCTAATTAGGTTAGTATCTGCTTTAGCAAAAATGCTACCGTACCTTGTTTTAGCGAGCTGTTTGTTAGACGCCTTGAGAGTCCCTTGCTAGATTTAGCAAGGTATAGTTCAGTAAGCCGACATGGTTATATTCATTGTGTGCAACTTGCAGCATATTTTATTTAGAAAAAAATGTTGGTTGCTGGGTATAGAGAAAAGTGGAGGCACCTGGAAGTCCCTAGCATGGTAGCTCACTATTAGCTAGCCTGTATTGTGTGTCTATTACTGCTGGAGGTGTATTTCAAAATAGAATGCACTGAATGGGAATTTGTTTCTCGTTAAAGAGGAAATGGCTTCTCATGGTACCGCGACGCCTGGCGCCTCGGTGCTGCAGCCCCGGTGGAAAAGAGTGCTGGGCTGGTCCGGCCCGGTTCCCCGTCCTCGGCACGGACATCGGGCTGTCGCTATCAAGGAGTTGATGGTGGTCTTCGGTGGAGGCAATGAAGGGATTGTAGATGAGCTCCATGTATACAACACAGGTAACCCATTTATTTAAACACTGCACCTATATAAACAGGGCTCTATGTAAACATATAAACAATGTAAATACCAATGGATGGTAGCTAAGCTTCCTTAGCTCGCTAAGTTTTTAGCACGCTAGCACAGTTGCTACACTAAGCTGAATTTAAATGTATCCGCTAAACTCGTGTGAATTTTGTTTTGCTTGTCTTTTGTCCTATTTAACTCAGATTTCTTGTTGAAAAAGCATCCACACAGTGTAATATCCTTTTAAATCCTTACATGTTAGTAATCAATGTATTGATTTGATACGCAAATATGCAAGTGTTGGCAAATTAGCATGAGTTTGGCTAACCAGAGGAATCTGGTTAGCCAGTGTTACATTCAAATGTTTTCCTTTTGTGCTTGATATGCAATAAGGATGCACATTTATTGTGTTAAATAGGTACATTTTAGCTCAAATTGTATCATTCAGTCTCTAATGCAGAGCACAGAATTGCAGAAATGTGTTGAGCTGTAATGCCTGATATTTGAAGTGTGCTATTTTGATATACACAAAGCTGCGGCAGTGTTGAAGAGGAATGTGAACAGCTAGCTGGAGTTCTGGCACTGTTAGCTGTTCCTAAAGCATCAGCTAGAGGGCTAATGCTAGAAAGCTGGCTAACCTGCTTGGACTAGCCAGGCGGAGGAGCTGCTGCGGCCCAGCAGAGAATGGAGGGAAAACTGCAAAGAGAAAAATGGCGGGTTAATACAACATTCAGCACGTCAACAAACTCCACCTCCCATACTGTCCCGCATTGCTGTGTAAATATTTACAATAATGTTGGTAGCTTACCACTGTTTTCCAATTAATTTAAAAAATGAGCTAATGTGATTAAAAAGAACTGTGTTCTGTCTTGGGGCAGCTGGTGTCCTAATTGTAAGATTGATTAGAAGGATGTGGGTTTGAATCCCATGGCTCCATTGGCACCACTGAGGTACCGTCCACACTCCTTGCACCGTTGGTCCCCGTGTTGGTAGCAGCCCTGTGATTCACTTGGTGAATGTGTTCAATGTAGAGAGCAATTCCACACTGTTTACACTGTGTACTGTAGTGTTTTCACATGTGGCTTTAAAGGACATCTTTACTTTTATTCTTTGTCATAATTCTTGTCATTAGCATGCTCTGTGAAACAAAAGATATAAAGATAAGTCACTAGAAAAAATAGATATTAAATAGTAGCCCAACACAGTGACAAGAATAGCAGTCTAACAAAACAGTGTAACAGTGTCATTGCTGTGTATAAAGATTTAGAGTGCTGCATCAGCAGTTACTAAATAATATGGTATTCAAACAGCTCACGGGAAGTTGTGAAAAAGTAAGACAGGGACACCCAGTTCTTTACATTGTTAATCACGGTGACATGGACTTCTTACAGATCACTTGAGACTCTTTGACTCTGCTTGTTACCTCTGCACTGAGCCCTTAATGTGCTTTGTGTATTCCTTCTGGGGTCAATAAAGCATCTGTGTATGCACGAATCTCAAACTGTAGGCAATTTTTAACACACAGTAACCACAAATGAGCAGAAAAAAATATTTTTTTGTAAGTTGTTCTGGAGAAGGGCATCTGCTAAATAGATAAATGTAAACCAGATGGCTGCCCGGTTTGTTTTCCCACAGCAACCAATCAGTGGTTTATTCCGGCTGTCCGAGGTGACGTTCCACCTGGATGTGCTGCTTATGGATTTGTTTGTGACGGCACAAGGCTGCTGGTGTTTGGGGGTATGGTGGAATATGGAAAATACAGCAATGATCTATATGAGCTACAGGTAAGTGTTATAAATATTAACCAAAGGATATCTGATATGTCAAAAGATGATTAACCTGGGTGTAGGTCTTTCTTGATTGGGGTCTGACTTGTCTAACTAGCCAAATGTTGATTCATATGGTTTGTTGCAGGGAGAGCATTTAACTGTAATATTTTAATGCCATCATGTGGTCTTTTGAATTAATGCATATTTCAGTAACTGACCGTCACACATTACTTCTTATAGAGTTTTGTTTTTATTAAAAGGCAGTGATGTGCTTTAGTTAATCAGCATGATGTATTTCACAGGCCAGTAGATGGGAGTGGAAACGGCTAAAGCCTAAAGCTCCAAAGAACGGCCCGCCTCCCTGTCCTCGTCTGGGCCACAGCTTCTCTCTGGTGGGCAACAAATGCTACTTGTTTGGAGGCCTTGCCAATGACAGTGAGGATCCCAAAAACAATATTCCTAGGTAAATTGTTAATTGTTTTGTTTTAAGCAGTTTATTCCCTTTTACCTAATCTATGTTTCACACTGTACCACAATGTTCCTGAGGGACAGTGTAGATCATTTTGATCAGCAGAAGGAACACTTTATTAGAAGTAACAGCCAGTATTTCGAAAAGCATAAAAATTCCAGCCTTTCAGAGATTACTGAGAATTCTAATGCAGTAAAACCAATTTTTTTCTTCCTTTTCACTACACACAGATACCTGAACGACCTATACACGCTCGAGCTGCGTCCTGGCTCCAATGTGACAGGCTGGGACATCCCGATCACATATGGTGTGCTGCCTCCTCCTCGCGAAAGCCACACTGCAGTGGTCTACACAGAGAAGCTCTCTAAGAAGTCTCGACTTGTCATCTATGGAGGCATGAGTGGTTGTCGACTCGGAGACCTCTGGACGTTAGACATTGGTGAGAGAAAGTGTGGTGATAAATGAAATCAACTTTTTAACTTCTGATCTTTCATTGCATTCTAACATTTTGGGGCTGGTAGAGGTGGTAGTTTAATGTACAAATATCCAAACTTATCTCTGTGTCCATTTAACTGAATTGGAATAATATTAATAGTAATGAAGAAATACAGTATTATATTTGGGTTATTTTTCCCCAAAAGTGCAGCTTTGAACCAAGTAAATGTTAAAACACAAACAGCTGATATTGCATTTTGTTTCACAGAGTTCGGTCTTGTTTATTTATGGTTATTGTCAGCATATATATGTAGCCTGTGCTTGTGGAGATGCTGAAAAGGAACTTGAGCACATTCAGAATGTTTTATTAAGTTGCTTTTAGTAGTATTTTCTGTGCTAAAGCAGGTGCTATATTTGGAGTCAGTTTAGTTTGTGATGAATAGTCATGGTAAGCCAGAACTGATCATGTGGAGTTTTAAATATTTTTAAAACAATATTTCTTAAACAAATCCTTTGTCTTGCAGACACACTAACCTGGAATCAGCCAGGCCTCATTGGCTCAGGTCCCCTCCCTCGCAGTCTTCACTCAGCTACAACTATAACAAACAAGTGAGTTTTCTCCTAGGCATAACACATTTATAACACTGTAACCCAGATGTTTTTTACAAGGATTTAACATCCTGAATCCTTTTAAACCGCTGTCTGCAGGGTTGTCGATTTGTTGATTTTCTAATCAATATTTAAATGCAAATGGAATACACTACTACTTGGTTAGAGTAACTCATTGTTTGTTTTTAGGATGTATGTATTTGGCGGGTGGGTGCCATATTTGATGGAGGACCCAAAACTGGCTCCACATGAGAAGGAATGGAAGTGCACAAACACACTGGCTTGCCTAAACTTGGGTGAGTCTTAAATATACTCTAGCAGGAAAAGATATTTGTGTTAGACTTGTCACAATACTGAAATACTCGATACCGAAGCTAAGGATGATACTCCATACTTTTTTTTTATACTACAGGGGAGAAAAGCAAACACAGGAACTTTTTATTAGGGGCCATTGCACCGGTTCTCTGCCCAGTCAATATGTTTAGTAGAATAGACAAAATATAAATATTCTTTTAGTCAAAACTAAGTCAAACATGTATTATTGTTACCTTACACATTCAAGAATACTGTACACCAATTCCAGACACAAGACACTCTGATTACAATTTGACATTTATTTTGCCAACCAAACATGTTAGAACTTAGAAGTACACGCACAAAAAAATGTAAATATAAAAATATCATAAAATAAAATATATTTTATAGAAATTGTAAAATAAATAAAATATTTTAATATTCAGTAAAAGTTCAAATAAAACCCACATTTGTAAAATGGTTAAAGTCTTTAGTGTATTGGCCTGAACTTACCTGATATATATTTTTTTATTCCTGAACAAATATAGTCTACACAACCAAATCAGAACAATTTAGGATCAGCTTTTTTGCATGGATATGGGAAAGGCTGCTTATCAAAAAGCTGTGTTTGTCTTATTTCTCACCCTGGCACTATATTGGTCATGCGTCCCAATACTTTTATGTAGATAGATTCACAGTGCCTCTCAATGAACAGAAGTACTTATGTTGCGTCTCATCTCATTTTGTAATGTGATAAATGTTCGTTGATGATTTTTTTGTCATCATTTTTGTTGACGAAAGCAACACTAGTCTGGGGGCGCTGAGGGTCCGTGTAAAATTTCGCGGGTTTAGGTTGTTCCCGGGCTGAGATACGGGGCTGTCCTGTAGCAAGGGGAGGGACTGCCCGCTGCAGTGCCTGTTGAACATTGTTGTAGTCTGTCAGTGATTTCCGTGAACCAGCAGATGCAAAACTGGCATTTAAGTAATAGTATCCGTGCTAATTCATGTTGAATTGATACTAAATTTTTAGTATCTATTAGTGTCAGAGAATTGATTTTTTTTTTTTGACAACCCTATTTTGTATTATAACAAACTAGGCAGAATGACCCTTAAATTGGGTAACTTGTTTCATTTGTTTTGTCATCTTTTTATTTATTTATTTTTTTAAAGACACAATGAAATGGGAGTCTATTTTAATGGACACTCTGGAAGACAATGTCCCAAGGGCCAGAGCAGGCCACTGCTCTGTGGCAATCAACTCCCGTCTGTATGTCTGGAGTGGCAGGGATGGCTATCGCAAAGCCTGGAATAACCAAGTGTGTTGCAAAGATCTCTGGTATCTGGAGACAGGTGAGTTCATTTAGCTAAATTGTCTTTTTTAGCTGTGAATGCAAGGCAGAGTGTAAGTAAGACAGTTTAGCCAAATTGGCTTATGGTTTGATGCCATTTGACTGAGATTGTACTTGTTTTTTTTTCCAGTAACTTTCTGTCTTTCATTTTTGTCAGTGTATTTCAAAAGTTGTATTTTGTGTATGTGTGATCTACTTCAAATCAGAACATGAATGGAGATGGTGTTGTCTTAACTTTCCCCAGCATAATTCTTTATAGCAAATATTGTATGATCATAGTTTAGGCCGCATTGTATTGTATGTGTTCATTGTGCATATGACTTTTTTTCTGCAGACCGTCCCAGCGCACCCTCTCGAGTGCAGCTTGTCCGTGCCAACACCAACTCCTTGGAGGTGAGCTGGGGAGCAGTGCCCACTGCCGACACCTACCTGCTGCAACTGCAGAAATATGACATCCCTGCTGCAACAGCAGCAACTTCTCCGAGCGTCACTCCCACATCTTCTCTACCGGCCAACTCGCCGAAGAGCCCTGCAGCGGCTGCTGCTGCTCCAGCCTCCCAGAGTATGCCTTTAACCGGCGTCACACTTGTACAACAAACTCCCTCACCCACCACTTCCATGCCTGGCAGCCCACTTGCTGCAGCCTCACCCCGGGGTCCAGGTAAGAAGTTAATGATACAAATTATTTGTGGTAGCTTTTGTGGGCTAATTGAAGCCATTTAATTTTGGTAGGGCAGCAATGTTCATCAGTTCATTATGCTCAAGACTTTGCTCATTTTGTGTGTATTTTATAGTGTGTGTATAATGAGGGCTGGTTTTTAATCTATTTATTTTTTTGAAGCCATTCTGAAAGTGGCGGCTCCTCAGGCGACTGCTGGGACCTCCATTGTCACTGTACGCCAGGCAAATCAAGTAGGAAAGTCCCCAGTCACGGTTGCATCACTTCCTGCCGGTGTCCGTATGGTGGTCCCTGCGCAGAGCACACAGGGAACAGTATGTGATTTCTGATGTTTTTTACAATACTACTTTGGATTTTTGTCCATGGATTTATTATTTTTTTCCCCATCTAAAGATATTTTGTTAAACATTGTTTCCATACCTACTCCATCCTCTGTAGCCAATTGGCAGCAGCCCACAGATGAGTGGCATGGCTGCGCTGGCTGCAGCTGCAGCTGCTACACAGAAGATACCGCCCTCCTCCACAGCCACAGTGCTGAATGTTCCAGCAGGAGCTACTATAGTGAAGACTGTCGCTGTAACTCCAGGCTCCACAACTCTACCAGCAACCGTTAAAGTGGCTGCACCAATGATGGTGAGTGTCACTCAAAAAGTATTTGAGTGTCCTAAAACCTCAGTAATGTGTTTAAGATTCTTTTCTTGTTGGAGGCTTGTTTTAACATTTTGTAACTTCAATGGGGCACTGCACCTTTTTCCCTCACGTTTTCCATGTCTGTAGTGGTGATGCCTAATGTTTGGGGGTTTATTTGTCCAGGTGAGCAACCCAGCCACCCGCATGCTGAAGACGGCTGCTGCGCAGGTTGGAACATCAACTATTTCTACTCCCAACACCCCAACCCGCCCAATCATTACTGTGCATAAATCAGGAACTGTGACCGTAGCCCAGCAGGCCCAAGTAGTCACCACAGTGGTCGGAGGGGTCACTAAAACCATCACTCTCGTCAAGAGCCCACTCACTGTTGGCAGTGGTGGAACTTTGGTATGGATAATGTAAACAATAAGCTTTTTAAATTGAGATTGTTTGTTTTTCTCTTTATTCATTTACTCTAAGAGTGAGAATAAATACAAACATTCCTTCACAATCTGTGGTCTTATCAGCTGTGTTAAAATTAATTTTGTTAAAAATAAACTTTGAATGATATGTCTAATTATATGTACTTTATTTTACATGTTAACACATTATTTTGCATATTTACTATTCTTAGTCACAGACCTTGATGTTTGTATTTTTTTCATCTATGCTCAGATCTCTAGCCTCGGGAAAGTGATGTCTGTGGTCCAGACCAAACCAGTACAGACGTCTGCAGTGACTGGTCAAGCTGGTAGCAGCCCTGTCACTCAGATCATACAGGTAAATGCAGCCACGCCCTTTGGTGTTACAGTCGGTGTAAGTTATCAAAACAGTCTAGAAGTCAGTTCTCTTCTGTAGTTAAATTGTGAATTGAATTTATACACCTGTGTCCTCAAGCTTTAACATTCATGGAATTGTAGTCATTTAAAGAAAGTAACCTCTCCTCGATTGATTAATTTGTCTCTCATATGCCCTTTCCATTGTTTTTCCAGACAAAAGGTCCACTACCTGCAGGCACCATCCTGAAACTGGTTACCTCTGCAGATGGCAAGCCCACCACTATCATCACAACCACACAGGCAGGTGGCACTGGCACCAAACCCACTATCCTGGGCATCAGTGGAGTCTCCCCAAGCGCTACCAACAAACCTGGCACCACCATCATCAAAACTATCCCCATGTCTGCTATCCAGCAGGGAGCTGCAGGTATGTCAAACCCTATGAGGTTAGTGGGAGACATGCACACACTGTGTGATATTTTTCTAATGCTGCTGGTGGCTCTAAAGCTTCTGACTGTTGTGGCCTGGGACACATTTTGAACTGTCCTTTTTCCCCTTTTGTTCTTCAATTGGTAGGTTCCACAAGTAGCCCTGGTATAAAGTCTCCCATCACCATCATCACCACCAAGATGGTGACACCTGGCACAGGGACACCAGGCAAAATCATAACAGCTGTACCGAAACTGACAACGGGAGCTGGTCAGCAGGGAGTGACACAGGTATGGTTTTTGGTGTTTGGACTGGTGTCAAAAACATGTTTTGCCTGATCATTGGCTTCTTGAGATGTATTTGGATGGGTTTTTTTTCCTCAAGGTGGTTCTGAAAGGAGCTCCTGGGCAGCCAGGAACTATTTTACGTACAGTGCCTATGGGCGGAGTGCGTCTTGTTTCTCCTGGTACGGTTTCTGCTGTAAAACCCACAGTTACCACACTAGTGGTCAAAGGCACCACAGGTAAAACTTTGTGTCTAAACAAAATAAAATGTATTCATGCTTAGCTACATGTTTATTGCTCTGTAGGTGAATGACACACAGGAATGTCATGTTTTAAGAATGTATTTTCTTGCTGTAGGAGTAACTACTCTTGGCACTGTGACTGGCACTGCCTCCACTAGCCTGGCAGGGGGCAGTGTTACTGCTGCCAATGCTACCCTGGCTACTCCAATAACCACCCTGGGAACCATTGCCACACTTTCAAGTCAAGTGATTACCCCCACAGCCATCACTGTTTCTGCAGCCCAGTCGAGTCTGGCTACTGCATCCTCTGTGGCTCTACAGGTAACGCACATTTTTTTTTGGTCTATTAGTCAGCTAATTCCTTAGTATGGTGGCAAATATTTTTTTACCTCCTTTTCCTGTGCACTATCAACAGCAAGACATGCATCTAGGAAGTAAACAAGGAATTCCAAATCTCCCATCCTTAATCCCATCATAAAGTGATTATTCGTCAAGGAAGTGTACCACTTCAACATTTTCTTGTGCTTTGTGTTGCAAATGATCGTTCTCCTTCTCGTTTTCTACCTGTAGGCAGCCCAACCAACTCAGGTGACTCTGATTAGCACACCTAGTGGTGTGGAGGCACAACCTGTGCAGGATCTCCCAGTCTCCATCCTGGCATCCCCCACCTCTGAGCAGCCCTCCTCTACAGGTGCTGAAGCCAGTGATGCCCCAGGTGAAGTTACTCTGGTCTGCTCAAACCCACCTTGTGAGACCCATGAAACTGGCACCACCAACACCCCGACTGTAGCTTCTGCCAAGATATGTTCTAACCCACCTTGTGAGACACACGTGACCGGAACTACCAATACAACAACAACTGCTTCAGCCAACATGGGCCGTATGCAGCAGGTGTGCAGTAATCCACCGTCAGAGACCCATGATACAGGCACCACAAACACAGCCACTACTGCCAGCTGTAGTATGGGCTCCAGGGAAATGGGAATTACCAACAGCAGTACGGCGTCCCAACAGCCTGTAGTGACCTCATCCGGCAGTACACTTATTTCTCCAGTATGTTCCAACCCTCCGTGCGAGACGCATGAGACAGGAACCACCAACACCGCCACTGTTTCTGGAGCCGGTGGCGTCCAGCAGGTGTGCTCCAACCCTCCCTGTGAGACACATGAAACGGGCACCACCAACACACCCACACAAGCATCGTCGAGCATGGGCGCTGGGCAGACTACAGCTGTACAGAGAGTGTGTTCCAACCCACCCTGTGAGACCCATGAGACTGGTACCACAAACACACCCACCCAGGCTTCCTCCACCATCGGTGCTGTGCAAAATGGCACAGTACAAAGAGTTTGTTCCAACCCACCCTGCGAAACTCACGAGACCGGAACCACCAACACAACTACCACTGCTACAAGCAACCTGGAGTCAGCGGACGGCACAGGCATGTGTAATTACACATCGACATATATATATATATATATGTGTGGGTGTGTATATGTGTGTGTGTGTGTGTGTGTG
>JBBPCW010000014.1:13721477-13732245 GCA_037974425.1 Phenacogrammus interruptus | reverse complement strand
AGTTAGGGAGAGGTATGATCAAGGAAGATTGAGTAAGATTACAGGTAGTAATTTAAAAACCTAGCAGCATGGTGATGTTTCTGGTGAATGTGTGTGTATAGATAGCTTTTTTTTTTATGTAACTAAGAAATATTACTAGATGAAGCTGAGGATGTCTTAGAATTTGTATTGTGTGATCAGGTCAGTAAGACTGTTATTGTTTTGCAGTTCAACAAAGTGCTGAAGGACAGGAAGACAGTGGCACCAGTGTTGAAGCAACTTCATCTACAGAGCCTTCCAATCCTACAATTCAGAGCAGAGCTGTCACCACGGTTACCCAGGCCACACCCACCCCTGGGCCTTCTGTCCCAGTAAGGCTTGATCTAATTCCAAGTATTGTTTCTGAATAACTTTACAGCTGTTGACTTGGTTGTTGTATGACATTTGAGACGGTCCTTATTTTGTTTGTAAGGCCTTAACATAATTGGGCTGCTTAATTCTGCTTCATTGTTACCTCAAACTAGTGATAGGATCAGAGAAAACAAACTTGAAGTAGATGTGTGCACCTGTACTAGGATGAGGAAACACTTTGTTAAAGCAGTTAAGGAATTCTGAGTGTAACTTAAATAAAACAAAATTTTAATATTTGCTCTCTCATTGGTACATCATTGTCTGGGCTTTTACTCTGCCCTCTACAGGAGATCTCATCCATGGCAGGCTCTGCTGCAATGGTCGAGGCCTCAGGTGAAGGTGAGGCAGAAGCGATGGAACAAGGTGACTCGGAGGCAGTGGCAACAGGTCAGGAGCCCATGCATACCACAGGCGAGCTGGGCGAAGAGGGTACTGTAAGGGTTGTTGCTATTGAGGAGGGTTCTGCTGGCGAGGCGGGAACAGTGCTACAAGTTCATGTTGCCATGGAAGCACAACCTGGCCATGGTGATCAGACTGAGGTATGTTTGAGAAAAGATACTTAGATTTTTGGTTCCAGTTGATGGAATGTGTTAAAGGAAAGGTTGTGGGGATATAAAACTTGTTTATTTGCTTAGCATGTATAGTGATCTAAAATTTGACAGTTTACTTTGTATGCTTCTTCAGATGGAACAAGGTGGTGAGGGTGAAGAGGCAGTGGGTCTGGCAGGGCAGGACTCTGAGGCCTTGGCTTTACCCCAGGAGCTGATGGCTGCTGAAGGCCAGCCCACCACGCTGATGGTGACAGGACTGACCCCAGAGGAACTGGCTGTCACTGCTGCTGCAGAAGCCGCTGCTCAGGCTGCAGCTACGGAGGAGGCCCAGGCCCTCGCCATACAGGCTGTGCTACAAGCAGCCCAACAGGCTGTGCTTAGTGAGTAAAAGCAGACTAAGATTAAAAATACATAACTAACTACAGCCACATACAGAACTAACATAGCACTATAACTAATCCTTCCTTTTATTACTAATTAATTTGTCTCATCTCTCTCAGATGAAGGGGATGCTGGACAGGATGGTCATCAGTCAACCACCATCCCCATTGTTCTGACACAGCAGGAGTTGGCTGCTCTTGTTCAACAGCAGCAGCAGCTGCAGGAGGCCCAAGCTGCCGCAGCCGCTGCCCAGCAGTTAGCAGCGGATTCAGCCTCCACATCGCTACCTACCGAGGGACTCGCCCCTGCAGATAGCCTCAATGACCCAGCATCTGAGAGCAATGGCCATGAGATGGCAGCTGCTGCTGTCTCTACTGTCACTGGAGTTGTAACTCGACTTCTTCCTAGCACCTCTGCAGAGTGTAAGACAGTATGATCTTTTGTTAATGTTAAAATATTTTGATATTGCATGGTAATGCCACTGTTGATTTGACTGTCATATAATGGTTACAGCCTTTTAAAGCATTGCTGTGTAGTTCATTTATTGCTGGAGAGAAGATTGATCTGGGTCACACACACATCAATCAACAAGATACAGAGTGTAATATGATAATTGTATAGATCCTGCCTAAATCAGTTATGGACTCAGTACTTTAAACTGGCATGCTTTGTATTAAATGAAATTTTCCTAACTGACATTTATGTGCTTTTTATTTTTGCAGCTTTGGCTCCATCAAGTACGTTTGCTCCATCCCAGCCAATGGCAGTAGCTAGCCCTGCTAAGATGCAAGCAGCTACTACTCTTGCTGAGGTGGCCAATGGCATAGAGTCCTCAGCTGGGGTGAGCTCACTAATAACCTATTGACTGACATCACATAAAGCCACCTGAAGTATTACTATGTGTTAATGTATTTATTTTCTCTCATGCTTTCTTGCTCTCTTTCCTTTGCTTCTAAACAGAAACAAGGAGTACCCCCTGCAGTTGTGAAACCACCAGTCAAGAAAGAAAACCAGTGGTTTGATGTTGGGATAGTCAAGGTGACGAACATGGTTGTCACACATTATTACATGCCAGCAGATGATTCAGAGGTTACTGATGTAAGTAAGATTTCTGGTCATACCTCAGCTACTTTTTATTCTCTTACATTTTACAGTTCTGATATTGGCAAGTATAGTGTTTAGCGTCTACTCCGATCTTCGGGCGAGATACTCCTTTCTAGATCTCGTCTTGTGTCTGTGGGTGGGAGATCTTTTTCTGTTATGGCTCCTAAACTCTGGAACTCGCTGCCACTTCGTTCCATAACTACATTGAGTCTTCTTAAACCCTCTTTGAAATTGATGTATTTGATGCCATACTGCATATGAAACTGTTGTACTTTGTGAATGTTTTCTGTCCTTCTGTGTATGTTTTGTTTTTCTGATTGTAACTGTACAGCATCCTTGAGCTTGGGAAAGGCTCTATATAAAATAAATTTATTATTATTATTATTATTATTATTATTATTATTATTATTATTCTTTTATGTTCCTGACATCAGAAGTGGTGACAAATGTGCCGTTAACATGACTCCATTACGTGCTTTGCTCCAGGATGATTCTGGGACCATACCAGATTACAGCCAGATGAAGAAAGTGGAGCTCTCTCCCGGCACAGCGTACAAGTTTCGTGTAGCTGGCATTAACACTTGTGGTCGTGGAGCCTTCTCTGAAGTGTCAGCCTTCAAAACCTGCCTACCTGGATTCCCTGGAGCACCATGTGCCATTAAAATAAGCAAAGTGAGACCCATTGTTTATATTACATAGTGTTAAAGATATTTATATAACAAAATAAAATGTTATCCTTCAAGCACGGCGAGTACCCCTGTTTTTGTATTTATATTTATGCAGAATTCAGTCTTTGACTAAATAAAGGCAAATACTCTACAAGACAATCTGTGAACAGGCTTATGTCTTGTTATAGCTTAATGTGAGGTAGCATTAAGAAGCATTAAATCCTATCTCAGCCACTGTTAACAATTTTAGTGATGGATTTTTAATATTTTTTTTAAACGCCACCTAAAATTCAGTTTAGGAAATATTCCTTGAACAGCTCTATGCATAATATTTTCCTGTAGTATATATCTGTAGTTGATCTTGTGATTTTCAGATCTTGTGTTTTCTTACCTTGTCAGTGGCCCTCATTCATTTATTCTGGTTTGTCTGTCAGAGCCCAGACGGTGCTCACCTCACCTGGGAGCCTCCATCATTAACATCGGGGAAGATAATCGAGTATTCAGTCTACCTGGCCATCCAGAGCTCACAGACAACTGAGGCCAAAGCATCGGCTCCCGCGCAGCTGGCTTTCATGCGTGTCTACTGTGGGCCCAACCCTTCGTGCCTGGTTCAGACCTCCAGCTTGTCCAATGCCCACATTGATTATACCACCAAACCTGCAATCATCTTCCGCATAGCTGCTCGCAATGAGAAAGGCTATGGCCCTGCCACACAAGTCAGGTGGCTTCAAGGTGAGCAGGGGGAGTTAGAAACAGGGAAGATGGCATAGGGTAATGCTGATTTACAACATTTAAAGCAAAAATGTTTTAGATGAAATAGCCTCTGATTTTATCAAACGGTGAAAATGGACACACAATGTCTTGCATGACAAGCTCAGAAAGAAAACCTTTGTAGTTGCATGGAACTGTGAAACTCATTCAGGGCAACTCAATAGTTTAAGATGTTGTTGAATTGGTGTGTGCGTTTAGGGAAATGCTTTTCAGTACTGTTCCTTTGGGATTTTTGTTTTTGAACTCCACTTAGATGTATACTGTTATCAGCACTTTGGAAGCCAACAGTATGATTTGTGTTTTACAGAAACCAGTAAGGATGGATCTGCTGCCAAACCTGCAGTAAAGAGACCGGTCTCATCTCCTGATTTGTGAGCATCTCCATTATTCTTCCTAATGAAAATACATATGTGGGTTTCTGGATACAAATTTTGGCACCTGAAACTAAGCAGTTGTGTTTGACCCTTTTTTGTTGTTGTTGTTGTTGTTCTCCCCCAACCCCACCCCCTTATGCCAGGGCTTGGGTGAATGTTTGAATTAAGGTCGTTTGTTCTGTATAAAAAAAAAATGGTTGGAGCTGTTTTGAATACGACGGACAAATTTATAGTTTGCGACCAGGAAAAAAAAAAATGCCTGTTTTTCCTCTTTTATATTTGGTGTCAGAGCCTTTGAGTATTTGGTGTTGAGCCATTTTTTTAACGTCTTTTTCTTTCTAAATTAGTTTGAGTCTGAAAGTCATTTGCTTGAAACAGAATATATCCAGAGCTGACACAAATGTGGCAAAATATTTTTTTTCAAGAAACATCTACTTTAAAACACAACTGTGACTGACCTCAGGTCCACAAAGGCAAACACTAAATTTGGTGAGAACAGTGGTAGTGCCCAAGATGAATCCAGATACAAATAATAGTTTGTCTGAATAGATGTCTGAATTACAGTACAGAAAATATCCTCATTGTTTGCTTCTCTTTTACAGGAAAGGTATTGGTGTAAAGAAGGCCAGAGCTGACCAGTGAGAAGCTTGCCATGCCCTTTTCCCCTAGATCAAGACCCATGACTGAACTCCTCTTCCTGCTGAATGCCCACAAAGCCTTCTCAGGCTACAACCCTACCACTCACTACTACTACATGAGATGGCAGCAAAAAGGAAAAAAGAAATTAAGATAATCTTTGTGCCCTTCCTCAATCATCACTGAACGCTCTGGTGCCATGGACGCCTTATCTTTCCGTTTTTGTGTTATAAATGTGTCTTCAGACAAACAGTTAAAAGCACATACTTTTGCTTTTCCTGGCAATTTTGTGTGACAGATTTCCAATGGCAGCATTTAGTCAAGTTAACTGTATTGATTGTTTTTGTAGTTCAGTTACTTACCTTCCTTCATACTCCTTTTATTTTAGCTTATTTCAATACAAGCAATAGATAAAGAAGAAAAAGGTAATTTAGCTCTTCGGTCAGTTTCCCCCCCATTTTGGCAAGTTTGTATATTTTGGTTGGGCACAGGCAGAAGATGGAAGGCAATTGAATGGAGGGAGAGCAGACAATGAAGTTACATCTGGAAGATTCATCAAAAATGGATAAACAACACAGCACTTGGTGATGCTTCTGAGGAAAAGACTTTTCATTTTAAAGAAAAATCTGTAATTGTACATTCAGTTTGAGTCCAGTAGCCCATTATTACATCACTGTGTCTTCATACATTGCTGGGAGGGACAGACTTGAGAACTGTACCGTTTTGTACCGAAGATGTAAGGACTCCGATCCTTGTAGATGGAGAGACGTTAATTTTTGCATTGCATCAAATTACATCTTGTATAAAGAAAAGGGGGGGTGGGTTCCAAAAATAGTAAGTGGTGATGCTGAACTTATGTATGTGATTTATTTTTGTATTATTATTTTTTTTTTAACTTCTCCCCCTGTTGTGTGTATGCATCTGCTCAGTTTTAAAGCTTGCTTCCTGCTCATTCCTGTCGTCTGAGTGTGCTTGTGGGATTGTGTGGCAGCTTGTCCTGGTGCCACAGTATTTTTTACATCCCATGTTGAGAAGGAATTTCTTAAAGAAATTTGAATTTAAAGTGAACTTTTTGTACTCATTCTGGAGACAGACGACCCACTCAAAAGTGAGCTTGAGAATATGGAATAAAATAGTTCTTTTGCGTATTTTTTTTTCTTTTCAGTTTTCCCATGACTTGTATATTGTTGGACATTTAAGAGTCTGTTGCAGGAGTAATATTTGTGTTCCCGTTTGGTTCATTTTCCAGCCCCTTTGTTAACCTTTCATTAGTCAGTAGTTTATGTAAAATTTCTTTTTGTGGATTTTTTTTTCTAAGCTTGTGAGTTGGTAGAGACAAAAGCAAAACTGGGATTCTTCTCAGAGTGGGGGGAAATGTTTTGAGGCATTTCCATTTTTCTTGGGGTCGTTCTTAACTTGGCCAATGTTTTTGGAATGCAGGGTTACAGATGTGTACATCTGAGTGAGAGGACTAATTCAGGTTCAGATTAACAACTGTCTTCTGTAGGGTCTGTAAGTCGAACTCTGGTCCTTGATCAGGGCACTCACTCTGAAATGTTAAGCATGTGACCCCAGTTTCTAGAATTTTTTTTGTTTGTTTCTTAGAGAAAAATGGACTGATGGATCAGTGGAAATGAGGAACATTTGGTTTGCTTGTCTGACAGTTGGAAATTGTGAATGATTGATTGGCTGACGTTTGAGCTCGGTTGTAAATTAGTTCTTTCACGTAGCAAGAAGTAAAACGAGAAAACAACTCTGCCTTTTTTATATAAATATCTGTAACAAATGTTTTTACATGTTGTCATCTATTGATTGCTTTTGTGTCTTGACATATAAAAGTAACGGAAATCTGTCTGTGTGTTCATTTGTATGTCGTGTTGCCTGTGTTAATAATTGCTTGTTTCTTACAGTCGTGTACAAGTAATATAAATGAACCAGCAAGACATTAAATTGAATTTTTAAAGTTGTTCATGAGCAGTGAGCACAAGGGTATTATTCAAGGATAATAAAACATTTCAGAGAACAATCTGAATACTCCTTTCATGCACTGGAGCTGTGGGATTTGAGCCCGTTTGACCCTGAGAGTTTGCCGTAGACTTTTGGGTATCCATGGAAACGCATGCTAGTTAGCTCGAAGCTAACGTGAATTTTGTTTACTTCTTGCTCTCAGGGGTGTAGCGTTTACATTATAGAGCGTATAGCAATTTGTAGTATTATGTAGTATTCCTTTTAAGCTTTTTGTCGGAGACCTTTTGGCAAATCGTTAAATTAACCTTGTTAGTCATTTTAGTCGCCTCTCGGTCTGTGTGTCATGGATCAGTACAGTATTCTTGGAAGAATTGGAGAAGGAGCCCATGGGATCGTTTTCAAAGCCAAGCACATTGAGGTAAAGTCCGTATCTAATGTTGCTATGATAACGCCACAAGTTAAGTCAGTCCCGTTGACAGAGTATAAACACCGTCTTCACTTCATTTGCTTCCCAAGAATTTTGGTTTCGGTAGGCACCAAATTTGGCAGATCAGTGAGGATTCTCATACCTCAAATACACTGTATGGAGAAAAGTAATGGGACAAATATGTTTTTCAGGGTTTGGCCTAGGCCCCTCATATCCTGTGAAGAGCAATCTTAATGCTGTAGCATACCAATACATTTTGGGTAACACTATGCTTTGTGGACACAGTTTGGGGAAGAACCTTTTTTATTCCAGTGTGACTGTACTCCAGACATGCTTGGATCAGTTATGTGTGGGAAAAACCTGACTGGCCCGCGCAGAGCCCTGATCTCACCAACACCTTTGGGGTGAACTGGAGGATTGTGAGAGATTGTGAGCCGGGCCTTCTCATCCAACATTAGAGTCTGGAACTCATCAATGCGCTACATAATTAACGAATGGGCCATTTTTCCTTTACAGAAACACTCTGAACTCTCCATATTAAACTCTATTATTTGAAAGCAATGTCTCTGTTGGTGTAATGGTCAAACGTCCCACTTTTTTGTCCATATAGTGTTTATCAACATTTCATCGTGATTTTGGAAATCATAGATGTGGGTTATTCAGTGTGGGGAATTCTCTACCCGCATGTAGTCTTATGACCGGCAGCCTTTCTCTGGATGAAAACTGAAACCATGTGTTCCAGTTAAAGGAATTCAAGTTGTTCTCTCTGATGGGACTACCACATATATGTCACTCCTTAAGCTTCTCTCTGTATCTTTTCATTTTGCTCCTTTCTGTCTAGACAGGAGAGACAGTAGCTTTGAAGAAAGTGGCTCTTCGGAAGCTGGAAGATGGGATACCTAATCAAGCTCTGAGAGAAATTAAAGCTCTTCAGGAGATTGAGGACAACCAATATGTGTGTTCACTTCATGAGAATGTGTTTTTGATACTTTTTTTTTTTATTAACTGATGACTTTAGTTACCTGTTTTTTAAGTGTTTCTATGGAAGTAAATTAGTGACAAAGGTATTTGAATAAAAATAATTGCAGTTGAATAAAAACATGCTTGGTTTATTTCAGTCCGAAATGCAGTCTGAAATTCAGTCCGAAATTCAGTCTGACGTCCGAGATCTACAGGAAACTCTTCTTCCTTTCCTGTAGGTCCTGGTTGTCAGACTGAATTTCGGACTGAATTTCTGACTGAAATAAACCAAGCATGTTTTTATTCAACTGCAAAAATTCAATGTTTTTTTTAATTCAAATACTTTGGTCACTAATTTATTTCCATATATTCCTTCATCAGGTAGTAAAGCTGAAGGATGTATTCCCCCATGGCACAGGCTTTGTGCTTGTCTTTGAGTATATGTTGTCAGATCTATCAGAGGTCATTCGGAACTCGCAGAGGCCCCTGACTGAATCTCAGGTCAAAGGGTATATGATGATGTTGCTCAAAGGAGTGGCTTTCTGTCATGAAAACTCTATCATGCACAGGGTAGGTAGGTTCTGCTGTGAATATGAGGCTGATTATTTTGGGTGGTGTCTGGTTCTGTTAAAACAGGGAATGCATGTACTGGGCAGAAAACAATCTTATTTGTCTAATATTTTTTATTCTTTCTAAGGATCTGAAGCCTGCAAACCTTCTAATCAGTTCAACAGGCCATTTAAAGATTGCTGATTTTGGCCTGGCTAGGCTTTTTTCTAATGAAGGAGAGAGGCTTTACAGTCACCAGGTGGCCACCAGGTGAGAAACTGGTCTATTTAACAGTACTGTTTTAGCCTTTTATTCCTGAATAGAATTATTTAATAGAATTAACAACTTGGGACTATCAATTAAAGTAGATGGCCATTCAAACAAGTCACATGAAACAAACAACCAATTTGTTTTTATTAATTTGTTTTCAGTAATAAAGAAGACTCAGACTGATGTTATATAAATAGCCCACGCTCACACTCAATTGTTGTTGAGCCTCTTCTGTATATAAAAGTAGGATTGAAAGTCACCAGGAGGATAATAGCATCAGCTGTTGTTGTAGACAATACAAATTGTCATCCAAACAAATTTTTGAGGCCACATAATGACTATTTTCAGCTTGTTTGGTAAGTGGAGAACTCAAACATAAGCACATTCATATTTAGGTGAGTGTTGATGCTGTTTTGAAGCTGCTATGTGGGATATAATATCACCTTTATTTAAATGGTAGAATGAAATTCAAGTCTAACATTTGTATAGTAACTTTTGCTTGCCTTTTGAAAGTTTTTTCCTACTGTTTTCAGATGGTACAGAGCTCCAGAGCTTCTGTACGGTGCGCGGAAATATGACGAAGGAGTGGATCTCTGGTATGCTTCACAATTAAGGAATCTTGATTTTTTAGAAGGTTCACTATATGACACTTTTAAGTGTCAAGTACTAGCAGATGCCCTGTATTTGGTTAGAATTCATCATCCTGTCTTCTCTGAAGTCCACACTAGGTGGCAGTTTAATGTACTTAATGATAATGAGTTAGTGATGAGATCCAGTTTGTCGTTAACTAATTTCCCCCCTTTTGGTGGCTGTTGCAGGGCAGTGGGCTGTATTTTCGGAGAGCTGTTGAATAACTCTCCTCTGTTTCCTGGAGAAAATGACATTGAGCAACTGTGCTGCGTTCTCCGGGTCCTTGGAACTCCCAACCAGAAAGTGTGGCCGGTGAGCTCTGTGGTCACTACTAAAAGCCGGTAGCTCTTGGTTCTACCCCTGAAAGAATTGTGGTCTCCAGAGCTGAGGCTGGATAACACTATTTTAAACTTGCAATGACATAAGGGCCAAAGCAAGTTTAAACTTTTGTTCATTCAAAAATTTACAAATGAGACACAGGTGACCAAACAGGTCTGCAACCTCATCTTTACTCTTTTAATCAGATGTAGATGTGATTGGTTGGAGCTTATATTTTAGGTTCTAGCAAACTCTGTAAACTGGTTATAGTGTTCCATTTTAAAGGGGCCTTTAAAAAAACCGGGCACGTTAAAACAGCATAAGCAGTAGGCAAAGTTGTCACATATCAGTAATGGGCTACAATAGGTCAGCTTATGAATACAAAACTAGATATCATTAGATTGTTATATCCTTTGAGCCTGCAAGTATCTGCCATTTCTCTCTTCTATAGGAGATCACAGAATTGCCAGATTACAACAAGATCACTTTTAAAGAAAACCCACCAATTCCTCTGGAGGAGATTGTGCCTGACACGTCTCCTCAGGCTGTTGACCTGCTGAAGAAGTTTCTGGTGTATCCCTCCAAGCAGAGGATCAGTGCCAGACAGGTTTGCTCGCACCACTTGGTACACTTAAGTGTGTGTTAATCATGCTGTAAGCACAGGAGTACAGTCAGCATTATACTGTATGATGAGTCTTTCTTTCTTTCTTTCTTTCTTTCTTTCTTTCTTTCTTTCTTTCTTTCTTTCTTTCTTTCTTTCTTTCTTTCTCT
>JBBPCW010000014.1:13700309-13711618 GCA_037974425.1 Phenacogrammus interruptus | reverse complement strand
TTGGCCTTTTTGCAGAACGCACAGATCGCCAGTCCGCCCCTGAACACCAGCGCTGAGCTATTTAATATGGACAAAAGCAATGGGACATCTGACCCCCGCAAAAACCAGTCGACACGTACAGAGTGTCCCATTACTTTTGTCCATAAAAGACGCCTGAACATTACACAAAATGCGACTTTAATAACGCTGGCTCCGCCCACATGCTTTGCAGCTGCTATATTCCCATGCTCTAGGAACTTATTTTTCAGTAACAAGCTAGATAAAACATGAACGCCCTGCAGTGGCAAATAGCTTTGGTTTTATATCTGATTTGATTACATTCATGTTTTTACAGAAATATTTGAACTTCAGCTGTGACTGTGTTAAAGAGAACACTGAGGCTAAAATCACCTTATTTGTTTACAGTCTTTTTTCAGTGTTATTCCACTTTTAACATTAAGATAAATCTGCACAAATCAATCATATTTGTTTACTCTTATGCTGATGAGTATTAAAAACAGTATATTTAGTACAGGTGCGATTAAGGTGCGATTAATCGCGAGTTAACTATGGCAAACATGAAATTAATCGCGATTAAATATTTTAATCTACTGACAACCGTAGTATTTATACAAATAAATGATACGCATAAAAATGGAGATATTTTAAATATATAATAACAGAGTATCTTTAAAATACAATAATAAACGTAAATTCAATGTGTACTTGCAGCATTTTCATAACAACAAGCTAACAACATAACACGGATAACATCCACGTTTTTTTTTCTGTGCAACCCGCGGACCGGTACCACATGACCCACGGCCCGGTACCGGTCCGCGGCCCGGGGGTTGGGGACCACTGGCCTAGACGATTGCCTACTAAACCTATATAACAATTGATCAAACATAATTGCACATATATTATTTTGATTATATCAATGCTGAAAAGTTCATGTGAGAACACAAATTAATTGATATTACATATTTTTGGTATCCATAAAGGAAACACGGTTCTTAAATTCTGTTTAACCTATAACCCCCTCCCCCCTCACCAGGTGAACAGACCACTTACCATGAAGAAAGAAGGTATTCAGACACGGAACCGTAAGGTGTCTAGTAAGAGCAGAAAGGGAAGGAGAGGTGCCGGAGTGGAGCTTGACCCCTTCTCTGAGTCCTCTAAGATCCCCAGCTCCGAGCAGCCCATAGACTCCTTCACCCTGGGGGCTGGAGGTCTGGGTCCTTATGCATCTCACCACATGGGCCCCTCCCAGGCCCTTCATGCCCCAACACACCTGTCTTACTCCTATCACCCTGCCGCAACCATCTTGTCCAGCATGGGCTGACAGCCTTGCAGCATGACCGCTTATGGAAAAATGAACTTACTTAGTATATATGGCCACCATCAAGCTTTAACCTCTTAAAACACAGAGGAGGACAAATAAGTCTTTAAACTGTGAATTGGCTTGTATTTACTGTTCTTTCCATTACTATCAGTGTGGATAAAAGTGAAGGACTTTTGATGATTTTCACATTTGATCTGTTCTTGATGTAAACACTCTTGTTTCATATATGTTGTAGCCTATTCATTGGTTGGGATTATTATTGACGTCTTTTGTTAAATAGCATAGAACGTGAATATTATATGTGCCATTTGGTTTTTGAGATTTGTTAGACAAACACTTCCACATTTTTCTGTCTTGTTTTCTTGTGACCTCCTACACAGATCAGTTAAAATAGTGAGGAGGTATTTTATAATTAAAACAGTTTAACCAATGTGTGTTTGGCCCAGGACCAACATTTCATCAAATGACCAATTTCTGAACATGACCGTATTTCTAACGCTTTTCTGCTGTTGTGGTTAAGGCTTCTGTGTGGTTCGTTTGTGAGAGCAAGAGCTCTAATTACTCAGACTGCAGATCAGGAGCAGTGTGTATGCAAATCCTTCACTTTCCATAGAGTGGAGGAGTGTGCCAGGGGCCCAGCAGGAGCGATACGCCTCATGGGATTCAAATCTTTCGCTTAATGGAAACAGTAAAAAGGAAACTCAAACGAACCACTTCAGAGGTCGTCTAATGCCAGTTGCAGAGTCTGCTGCACAAGAACATAAAATCTGAGCATTGCCTCCATGTCATGTCAATAGTACTTCAGTGGGCATTATAAATAATTTATAAGTTGTAGTTCTGGATAAAATGAAAGATGGAATTGAAAACAACTTGCTGTGGTTTGAAAATGTACAGAATCCATTATTTTTATACTGTTGGAAGTGAAATAAGCATAGTAAAATAAGTGTAAAAATAATATAAATGAAGTCTTTTTGGTGACAGTTCTTTGATTTCTGTATCTCTCTTTTCATCTTTGGCCATTAAAGGGTACAGATATATATACATACATATATTTAATTTTCTACATATTTCTCCAAGCTGATTTGCTGTCTCTCCTTCGAGCTTAGCACTATTACTGATCCACAACTCACACATTTCAATTCAAAAACAATTCATTCATAACAATTTATTGATAAGAGTATCTCTAGTTTTCTGCCAGAGATATAAAAATATTAATCCTAACCAGATAAACAAGGCCTCTAGGTGTCAGAATAATGAATAGACATGACTCTGATGGCCTCCATTCTTTACAAACATCTTCTTTTAAAAAGTAGAGTGACAACAATACATCATTAAATTGTTCTCAATAATTCAATAATTCTGAGGGGAAACAGGTATTCAGACTCTTTTGGTCTATGTATATGTAATAAACTCACAGTACATGTATCCACAACAGAATTAACGCCTTTTGACTTTGTACTCGACTTCCAAATTAATTACAAAATGTACGTATTCAAGTTAATGAACAAAACTATGTGTAAAAAGTAAAACTGATAGCCATAAAGGATTCAGACACTATATTAAAACACATACAATGATTTACAATCAATTGCAAAAAAACCCCCCAACAACAACATAATTTCTATAAATGCAAAAATATAAAAATAAAAATGTTCTCAAGCAAGTTGCAGCTGTTTTAATAAAAGGTACTCAGAGCCATTATTATCCAATGGAAGCCATTATCAAATGAAAACATTTGGACTGTAACCAGAGCTGTTTTGGAATGAGGAAATACATTTAAAATTCTTTGGCAACGGTGCATTCATGTTTAAAAAAAATACGGGTAGCACTTATAAACCTGAGAACATTACGATATGAGATTAGTTCTCTACAAAAGGTATTACATGGTTCCTTCAGCAGGTGATACAGAACCCTGTATACCAAGACTAGAAGATGCAGGAGCTGTTTCGTAACAGGTAACAGGTATAGCGCAGTGCTTTCACTCAGATGACCAGGGTTTGGTTTTCACCCCAAGACAACTATTTTTCTGGGGCAGCTGGTAGCCTGGTGGTTAGGGAGTTTCCCCTGTGATCCAAAGGCCATGGGTTTGAATCCCGGGACTGACAGTGGCACCACTGAGGTACCCTTGAGCAAGGTACTGTCCCCACACACTGCTCTCTGGGTGGTGCATTGCTGGCACCCCACAGCTTTGTTGACACCCTTGTGCTAAGTCTCTAGTGTTTCTATGGATAGTTACACACTGCTTCACATCTGTCATTCTGATTTGTCCAAATACCAGTACATCAAAATTGAGTTACATTGCTCACATAGCTGTTTTACACTAGCACACATATGTGATGTACATATTTCACACTGTATGTGTTTTGCTTTTCTTTGTATATAAATTCCTGTACACTGATTGTGTATTGCACATTTTGCATTATACATCATGTACTGTGTGTAAATATGTACAGGGTTTATATGACACCAAATTGCTTGTGTGTGTTAACATAGTCGGTCGAGAAATCCGATTATGATTCTGATTTTGAATGAAGCAAAGTAGCCCAAAGACTTTTTGTCCATAGCCATTCTACAAAAAAGGCCATATATACACTCATATATGTCTAACACCTTCGGAATCTAACTTTATAGAGCTTTGAGATTTAAATGTTTATTTCCCCACCGTACTTTTGTGTTTGTTTTTGTAGGTGCAGTGTCAGGTGACATTAGGTGTATAAATGGAAAGTAGATGTAAGTATATTAAACAACAAACAAAAAAAATAATATACTTGTGTATAGTGTATAACAACCACCATTGGTTTTGTTACCTAAGCTTCTCTGAACCATTATTTATCTGTAGACATATGCTCTATTCAACTTTTCCAGCTGGGCAGTATCCTTAACTCCATTGTGGTTATGTGGACTAGACACTGAGGTTACCACCTAAAGACCAGGCCAATCTCTCTCTGACCCTGACCCCTATCATTTTTTTCCCTCTCATCTCTCCCTCTTTGCCTCCTTCCCTCCATCTGTTTCACTCTTTCAGTGTTGACCACACTGCTGAGCTCCTCAGGCCTCTGCTGGAAACTCATTGTGCAACGCAGGCAGCTTTTTGGTTTTCCGGAGACTCTGAAAAAAAACGTAGAAGGGAAGGAGAGATGCTTCAACGATTGCATGGGCCCCTGATGGTTCATTTTTTTCAAGATGCCACACGACTCACATCTCTCATTGGTTTCTGTTGCTGGCTTCCTCCATTCAGGGTGAACTGGGTTTATCTGGGTGGCCAAACAACCGGGAAACAGAGCAGAATGACACATGGAGATTAGCAACCACATGCCAAGTCCAGCCGACACATGGGCACGACCGTTGAGCTCCCTTGTTCCTTCACCTACACTTGTCATACACATACACACACACATACACACTCACAAAGTAGATAGTGGTGAGTAGTAACCTTCTTCTTTAACAAATACAGTTCTCATATACAGTTTGAGACTTTTCTTTGCCTTTTGACCTCCTGACCTTTTGACAAACTTGGGCCAGTGATTAACTCATGAGTAAAGAATATGAAGAAGTTAAAATTAAATGAATCACGAATGGTTACATCACATTTCAGAGCTAACTGAAAAAGCTGTATGAAAATGATGTATTTACAAATGCATAAATCATTTTTTTTTCCAGCTGAGGTAATACAGCACTGTTTTCCTGGTCTAGCACATAAACAGAGTCTATTTTTAATTCATGTGGATGAGGTGCTGGTGAAACAACTAAACTGGTGATCAATATCACTGCTAAAATTTCTGCTCAGTGTGTCTAACTGAAATGTCAGTGGGAGCAAGAAGAGCAATGTGGTCAAGAATCTAAGAAAATTAGGTAATGCCCTAATCTAGTATTACTGCTAATTAATACTAACTCGAATGACATGAGCTTGACAATCCTTTAGGACAGATTAGTGATTTCAGAGACCGTATGCACTTTTGAACATGTACTTGTAATTACACATTTCTACCTCAGTGTTCATGTGTCTTTTCTCTGAACCTTTCTTGCACATTGCAGGCACTAGTCTCTTTTAAATGAGCCATAAATCTTCCACTACATACTATTGTGTAGATTTTGTACAGATATGATCGGTTTTTATTGTACATTCTACAATGGTCTCTTAAATTCACTTGATGTGTACACATTTATTACTTGATAACATATATGCAAATAGCCCAGTTTCCCTTTAACTCAAGTCATGAACTACATTGCAGTGCCAGTAAATAATCACAAGTACTTTTGCATTTAAGCTTAGGCTGTGTTTAAATGTGGGGAAAACTCACCAAGTGAGATGCTTATCTCTTTTCTGGGTTTAATTTCTATTTACTGCCTGTCAGTCAGAAAGCCAAAAATCTGAAACCATGACAAAATATACCTGCCTTACTATATGGACAAAAGCATTGGGACACATCTGTTTTCCAAGATTTGAGCTAGATCTTACTCACCTTACTCCCAGTGAAGAGTAATCTTAATGCTTCAGCACACAAAGACATTTTGGACGATGCCATGCTTCTAACTTTGTTGACGCAGTTTGGGGAAGGCACATTCACTAGGAAACTAAATACCTTCATTGTATCCCTTAAAATTACCTTCATTTTGACCTAAATTTCCCATACAGGTAATGAAGGGAAATTAAGGAGAAAAGGGCACAGATTAAGGCTGATTAAGGGGAGAAACTACTGAATTTTCCCCTTACTTTTTAAAATTAGAACCACCTGAATTAATGCCTTAAATTAAAGATTAAGCTGTTTCACACTCAAATCTTAAAGATTAAGTCTAAGATTAAGCTGTTTCACACTCAGATCTTAAAGATTATGTCTAAGATTAAGCGGTTTCACACACACACACCTAATTTTAAGGTGTAAGCTTCTCAAATGTACGGCCACTTTCAGGGGTAAATTAAGGTAGGGTTAAGCAAATTTTATGTATTGTGTTTCGTAATGTTTTCTATCCAGAATGGTCCATGAAGACAATTATTGGATGAATGGAATAACTTCTGGCTGCACATAGCCCTGACCTCATCTTTTGATTGGATTCTTGCCCAACATCAACATCTAACCTCATAAATGGTCTACAGAATGAACGCACACAGATTTCTGCAGAAAAACTACAAAAGCTCCATAACAACATGGTCAAAAATCTTGTGGAAAGTCTTCTAACAGGTGCAAAGCTGCAAAGGAGTGACCAACTCCATATTAAAGTCAATGTGTTTGAATGCAATGTCATTATAGAACCTGTTGGTGTAAGGGTCAGACGTCTCGATACTTTTGTTAACAAAGTGTACACTATGAAAACTCATAACATTGTGGTTTATTTTGGTTTTGATTTTTTGCTGCTGGGGTAACAGCGACCCCGCTTGGTTTTATCGAACCGTTGCAGTCAGACGTCATCCCCTCGCGTCCATCGGAGCTGGAAGAGTGAAAGTGTTTGAGCGTAGTTCGCTTCAGAAGATATTTGCAGGGATTTGGGGCCATTTATGTCCTTAATTTAAGCAACTCTTTACCCAGTTTTATTTTTGCATCACATTTCTATGCAGTCTTTATCAGCCAGCGCCTCAATGGGCTTCTCTTTTGTATTATTTTGTCTGAAAATGGGTGTGGAAACATAGCTCATTAGCATTAGCTTTATTAACGGTCGAGACTCTGTAGCGCCAATTAGGTTTGAAATCAGCTGATGAAGAGAGACCAAGGCAGCAGGAGGGACATTCTGAATCGAAAAAATAGTGAGTGACCATTTCGATGTTGTTAATAATTAGAGGCATGACATGACATGTACACTCACCACATTTTCCAAAAAAGCTTCTGTTACATGTAAAATCACATTAGAACCTTTACTGGGGGGTGTGGTGGGTCCATTGATGTTTAAGAGATAATGTTGAGACTCAGGTCTCTTCATTATTTCACGTTACAGACTATATTTCTCCACAAATGAGCCATTATTGCTTCATTTTCGCCTATGTGTCTTATGTATTCGTGCACAGCAGTTCACACATCTACATATTAGTAGTGATGATTATTCCCCGCAATGATGAACATCCCACAAACGTAATAGGAACCATAAAAACCTACTTCTTCCATCAGCTTTTGGAATCAGATTTGAGTGATTGCCTTTCTTAAGACAGAAAGTATTAGTACTTAAGTGTTACTGTTGCATGGATGTCCATAAATTGTGCATATATGGGAAACCAATGTTTTGTTTTAAGTGATCAAACTAGCATTTACCCTATATTCTGTCGAAAACAACCTGATGACTTTTAAGACTGTTTAATTCATGCAGTGTCACATGACATTTCTGCAGGGCGTTTTATGATTTTTTTTTTTTTGTTGAGACGGTTACTAATTGCTCAGTTTGAACATAATTCTCCTTCTGCAGTTTCTCTTTTCTCAGTTTAATATAAAACCCAAGTCTTGACACAAACATTTATGACAGGCCTTCTTAGTTTTGTCTTATTTTAATCTATGGCAGAATTTTCTGGGAGACTTGAAATACTATCGTTATGGATTCTTCATCAAATTCCACTCCACCGAGAACTGTGAAAGGCTCCTCTCAATCTCCACAAAAGACCCAACAGAACACTTCCAAAGTAAGAAATATTCAGTGTTTACAAATACAGCTCCAGAAAACAATGAAAGACCACTGCATTGTATTTTTAAATGAGTATCTCTTTGTATGACAATCATTTTATGCACTTTATTGTGCTTTATGAGGTACTGGTTAGTGATCAGCTGAATCAAATCTTATTTAATGATGAAAAGTATAATATTGTCAGTAGTTCTTAAAAACTAAGGCAAAGCTGTCCAGTTCAATGCTTGTAAAAGATAAAACCTGAGAAACTAAACATTTTTGCAGTGGTCTCTTTTTTCCAGGCAGTTTATACAGTGCTGTGCAGTGTAATTATAATTGATGCATACTACTCCATATGTGCAGTAAAAGTAACACATGTTTTATTTGTTTTAAAAAAGAAGTTTGTGTGCCTGTAAGAAGACAGGTTTGGTTCTCAGTGTCCTCAGCAGTGTGTCCACCATAATTATTCCATTTAATGAAGTGTTGATTAGCTAAACCAGATATTGGATGATGGATACAAATAATACTGGGTTACCTGAAGGAGAGGGTTAAATGAGTAAAAGCATACTGTCTAGTAATGGCTTTTAAGTGCAGTTTCCATGGATGGATGTCAAACACCTTTGTGCACTACTGTATGTATACATGGTGACTCACTTTATCAGGTACACAAAGCTTGTATTTAAAATTATTGTTCATTTTATCAGCTTCACTTACGATATAAGTGAATCTTATATCGTACCCATCTGCTTCTCTGCCACATTTGCTAGCCCACATTTAACATTTGACATTTGTCATATACTGTCACTTTGTGTGCTGTTATTTATACTGAACACCTGCTAATAAGAGACAACTTTACTTTCAGTAATTTTGTACTGACTTTATTTACATTAATAGCAGGTACAAAAATAACAGCAACAACAACAAACAAGGCAGAAGTTAATAATCAGCGTAGGCTGTGCCCCAATGGAGTTTGCCCACTTAGGTTGCGCAACTTGGGTAGTTGACCTGAGCACAAGAAATGCAAAGTTTCACTTCAGAACTCATCCTGCAAGAATCCAAGAGTGTAATAAGAGTGTGGGTGAAACTTTGCATGCAGTAATCTGAACCTCTTTCTGCTAGAGAGAAAAACCCAACAACAAGCAGAGACTCCAGGAGGCCAGAAGGAAGGGCAGAATGGACCGAGGCAAAGCAGAGGAGGAGATGACCAACAAGCTCAAAAACCTGGTATGGGAAAGTGTTTAATAGTAGAACATATTCTGGTTCTTTTTTCCTTTTTTCTTTGGCAGAGATGGTGTTTGATGGTTTTGTTGAATATTTTGATTTTAAGAGATGCAGTTAATTTTTTTGTTCACCTTGTTCAGAAAGGTCTCCCTACTTTACACATATTGAAAAGTGTCTGGATGGTGTTTGTAATTATGTATTTACAGGATTTGCATTACCAGCCCAAGGCAACTGGAACGGGTCTTATTTACTCTGATGATTTCTCACACCATCGCTGCCTCTGGGATGCCAGGTGACTGCATTCATGCATATCAATAAGTAAGAAATTTAGTAACAAAACAGGAATCCTTTAGAAGAAACTTATGTTTGAACTCTTTTGTAAATTGCCTCTAGGCATTTTGTTAATGAAGATAAGTTAACTGGAAACATTGTTTTTTCTGGCAAATTTGTTGGGCATTTTTATTTTTCTCTTTATAGTTAAAATGTTGAAAATATTAAATATTGTATTTTGAACCGGCCACATATTGTTTTTATTTTTTCCTATATTTTTATTTCGGTAAATAAGCAGTAATTGTGCATTAAAATGTCCAAATTTTACAATGTGCACTTATTTTTTTTACTTGGACTATAGAAACAAATCTGTTTCTCAAGGTTTACTTGTTGCTGATTAATGATGGTTATTCTATAACGATAGAAGTTGGTTAGATGATGTGTCTAAATTGTGGTTTCATCACTGTTTTCTACCAGTCACCCTGAATGTCCGGAGAGAGTGACAACTATTGTGGAAATGATGGAGAAGGAGGGTCTGCTGTCTCGCTGTGTGAAGGTGGAGGTAAGAAATGACTTGTTTTTGATAAACTTTGGCATAGTGATACTAATGTGGCTAGTAGTGTATGAAAATGTCAGTCTTAGCTTTTATTCCTGCCAGTTCGTTTACTTGGCTCTGTTTGTTTGTATTTCAGACCAGAGCTGCATCAGAGGAGGAGCTTTCTCTGGTTCACGTGTACGTTACTAATACTTTATGAATATTCAAGAAAATGAAGGTGAAGTCATAGTTTTATTTGATTTTTACTACCTTTTTTTACTGTTATTAATGTTGGACAGGAAGGAGTACATTGATCTGATGAGGTCCACTCAGAAGATGTCTGAAGTGGAGCTTAAGTCTGTCTCTGATGCCTATGATTCCGTCTACCTCCATCCTGTAAGAACTTGATTACTATTACCGATTATTGCCTGCAGTCTAAAACAAAGCATAGAATGTATGTATGGTTTTGCTTGGTTCATATTCAATGTGTGTTTTGTATGTTTCTATGCTGTGTTTGTGATGTTGTGCTGTTGTGATCTGTGTATTGTGGTGGACAGTGTCTACAGAAGTGTTAATTGGTTGTGTATGTTTCTGAGTAGTGTGCAAAATGGCAAATATAACCTCAAGATACTTTTTTTGTGTAGAATGTATGTGTCATACTTGTCAAATTACACGGAATCCAGGAAAGTGGCTGGACCTCTGTCTCAGATTTTGTTCTGAGTTTGTCTATATAATGCTCTGGTCCTAAAACTAAGACATATTAAATATTTTTATTGCATTCCAAAAGTGCAAAATTCTTAATTGAGCATTTCTGAGAGCAATTTAAACCCAATTGTGTACCCATATGATATATATATATATATATATATATATATATTTTTTTTTAAATCTTTACTTCTAATAGGCATGCTGTTAAGAATAAAACAAGGCATAGTAGCTTTTATTTAGTATTTATTTTGGGTAACTAGTTGTGTGGTGGAAATAAGTTAGTGTTTTTTTGTAATGTGCAAAATACAAAAATCTTCTAATATTTCCATTGTAGATAAATACACATAAGGTTATAAAACAACTTTTACAGTTATATTTACAGTGGGTAAAATAAGTTTTGAACCCGTCACAAATTTTCTGAGTAAATATATTTCTAAAGGTGCTATTGTCGGTAACAACCCATCCAATCCACTTGTGCAAATAAATCAAGCCATAGATGTCCATAAATTATGTGTAATTAAATGGAATAACACATGGAGAAAAGTATTGAACATGTATACTGAAATGTATTTAATACAAAAGCTTTTGTTGGTGCTAGGGCTGCACGATTATGGCCAAAATGATAATCACGATTATTTTGATCAATATTGAAATCACGATTATTAATCA
>JBBPCW010000014.1:13680558-13700209 GCA_037974425.1 Phenacogrammus interruptus | reverse complement strand
CGTCAAGCATGGAGGTGGAAACATTTTGCTTTGGGGGTGTTTTTCTGCTAAGGGCACAGGACAACTTCACCACATCAGCAGGAAAATGGACGGAGCCATGTATCGTAAAATCCTGAGCGACAACCTTCTTCCCTCTGCCAGGAAACTGAAAATGGGTCATGGATGGGTGTTCCAGCACAACAATGACCCAAGGCAACAAAGGAGTGGCTCAAGAAGAAGCACATTAAGGTCATGGAGTGGCCAAGTCAGTCTCCGGAATACAATAGAAAACCTATGGAGGGAGCTGAATCTCAAAGCTGCACAGAGACATTTAGAGATGATCTGCAAAGAGGAGTGGACCAAAATTCCTCCTAAAATATGCACAAACTTGGTCATCAATTACAAGAAACATTTGACCTCTGTGCTTGCAAACAAGGGTTTTCCCACTAAGTTTTTTTTTGTTAGAGGGTTCAAATACTTATTTCCTTCAATGAAATGCAAATCAGTTTCTATCTTTTATTTTAAGTTATTTTTTCAATTTTCCTTTTGATGTGCTATCTGTCACTGTTAAAATAAACCTACCATTAAAATTATACTGTTCTGAGACTTTTCATTTCTTTGTCATTGGACAAACTTACAAAATCAGCGAGGGGTCAAATAAATATTTCCTCCACTGTATATAATGTCCTATACATTTTAATCTTCCATTTCCTGTGACAAAGTTTCCTATCTCTTCCCTGTTCCCCAGCTGTATCTCTCAGTCCAATTTTTAACGTATATGAGAAGCTGCCCAGAAGTTCTAAAGAGTTCTTTCCTACAGTCTTGTAATCTGTTCTCACACCACAAACATACGTTGTCTACAACATATACTGCTTTTTGCCTCTAATGTTTTGAAGTCACAGTCTGAAAAATCATAGTTTCCTCCAAACATTGAATGTAGTCCATCAGCCAGGCCATATTTGATGTCTGAAGTTTGCTTTTGTAGTGTTGTACAGAAGCTACAAGGCTAAAATTGCCCACAAGTTTTTTTGGCAATAAGTAATGGAAGTACAGGACTGAATAAACGTCATGCGCCACTCCTCATTTCTTCATATTCTGCTTCCAAAAGCCTGACTTTCTTGTGTTTTAATGTAAGCTTGAGGAACAGTTCTCCAGGCTAATTAAGGCCTGCACCAGTGAAGAAACAGATGCAGATAAATCCAGATCATCAGTATACTGGTGATACTGAAAACGGAGTGGTTGGAACTCCTTTGACAGGCATTAAATAGTACTTTGCACCATCAAGGTAATTCAAAGCAAACTATAAAGAAACGAGGGGTGGCTCAAGACTTTCAGACAGTGCTATACCTACAAACTGCATGAGTAAAAACTGCACACCCTTACCACGAGTAAAAACTGAATCCTGACAGCATCATCATCTCTGTAGAGCAAAACAACAAACAAGTTCATGACTACTTTAGGGAAGAGGGATGATTATGTACATTTGACATTTTTTACTAAACTATACTTTAAGGAAATGAACCCAGTTTTGTCATTACTGAGCTGGGTGGAAAAGAGAAGTTGTCCTTAAGTGTGGGTAATTGGTTAAAATCTTCATATCAACTCAACTGGAAGCTTAGTGAACATCCCAAAATATGCTTTTAGTATAACGTCACAAAGTATCAGTTGTGGGCAGTTTCATTTGACACTAATATGAATGTATGTTTGAATTAAAAAAAAACATCAAAGGAAGACAGGCTAATTTAACTGGCTAGAGAAAGAGAAACATTTGGAAAAAAAACATTTGCTGTTTCAAAAAATCTTTAAATAATAGCCAAGATAAGTTATTGAAGTATTTTGCACCCATGTCGCTGAGATAGGACTTCATGCTGTGTCCCTGTCTCTTTCTGCAGGTTTCTGTCTGGCCCTTGCATGTGTGTTGTTTCCAGACTCGTGGGAGTGTGCAGAGATGCGGGCGCTGTGTGGGGAGAGTGTGTCCAGTTTCTCTCCAGGGAACTGCACTGTTCACTGGGCTTATGTTCTAGCCCTGCTGGGGGTGCTGGACGCTGCTATCCTCGCCACACTGGCCTTTGTCCTTGCTAACCGGCAAGATGCACTTCTTCCAGATGATGCCAAGGAGGGTGAGGGTAAATACATGTTTATTTTTTATTCAGTCAGTCTGTAAAAACAAATCACATTTTGATTATTTTTTTCCCAGTTTCACATTATAAAGCAATTTCAACACAGGACAAGTGGGTGCAAATTAGTTGTTATTTTATTTTATCACACAGCCATACTTCTGAGCTGTGTCCCCTTACTGTCCACTCCATTAAAGATATCTAACCTGTTTGTCCATCCTGCAGATGTGATGTTATTGATAACAGGTGCCTTTTGGTGCGTCAGGTTTTAAGTCATCCTCTACCCACGGTGTGGAAAACCACAATAAATAATGGAAATTCTTGATGTATATGGATGTATATGGATATCATTGTTCTTTAACTTAAATTTCAAACCCATTGAGAGGTTCTGAGGGGCTGTGCTGGAAAATGTGGAGGGTCTGCGAATGGAAATGAGCAATGTGTGGTAATGGAGTAATATCAGCCATTTGTTGTGGTTTTCCTCCTTAAAGTGAATATAAATAGGATGAACACACCAAATTCAATTCAGCAATTCAGCATTTCTTTATAAAAACATTATAGTATAAAAAAAGGTTGTGGGGTTTTATAACATAAATTGTGCATTTAAGCAAATCTTTCTTTAATCATGTTGAGTAATCAATCATCACATAGCTCTGAAATTTCCCTGTGTGTGTAAAGCTCACTCCTAACAGCTGGAAAATAAAAAATATCTTTTAGTGTATTTTAGCATTATACCTTTCACATGCAGTTTGTCTGTGGACTTTGTAGTTTATCTAAAAAGTTGATCTAAAATACTGCAGTTGCTAGATCCTGTTTTTTCTTTCTGTATTAACTTTCTGTATTAACATTAATGACAGGTTTTTCTTCTCCTCCTCAGTGACAGGGCTGTTACTGGAGGCATAAGGCATCAGGTATGTCTATCTGTCAACCAGTTTGTCTCAGTTTCACTGTGCAGCATCAAAGTTAATCAGTGTCAGAGGCAAACATTTGTGTACTTTAAAAATACCATTCATCTGTAATCTTGGAAGTGCTTCAAAAAGAAACTTTACACTTACAGTCATTGAAGGTTAAGGACATTTTCCCTCTAAAGTTATGTTTTGGAAATAACTTCATGAGACTTCCAGTAATAAAAGTAATGAAATGTATTTTTTGTGTATATGTTTTGTATGCTAACCAAAGAGGAGCTGTTACTCCAGTATGAAATTGCAATTTTTTTGTACAATCTGAGTAATGATTTGATGTCTCTCTCTTCCTCCTCTCACTCCTTCCCCTAATTATTTTCCATTTCTTACATTTATTTCCTGTCCCATTATGCGTGTGATTCCCCACTGCTTTAATCTTCCTCTATTATGCTCCTTTCATCCATGGCTGACTCTCTCGCTCTCTCTCTCTCTCTCTCCCTCATTCAACCCCTCTCTTAGATGTTTTTCTTCTCAACATATTCTCTCTTCCCTGAGAGAAATAATGTGCTGTGAGAAGACCGTAATTCCTCCCCCTCCGCATTACATCATCCCCTGACTGCTTCACTTACATAATCTCTCTGCATAGAAACAGTCACCTGGCAACAGTCACCTGGCAACCGTATCCTCCAGCCTCCGAATCCTCCCGCTCTGGAGGGAGTGACATTATTCCCACTCTGCAGTGGCAGCTGTCAGGAAAATCTGAGGGACAGAAGATCATCAGAATGTCCAGGTTTTCTGGTTCTTCCAGCATCTATGAGTGTTATTCATTAATTAATAACAACAAATAGATCTTAGCACCTATATTGCACCGCTGTTCCGTGTCAAGACTAGGACTGTTGCAATTGATGGATTAAAATATATCTTATCCACCAATCAGCAATGGTTTCCTGACATTGTGCATGATAATAGATTTAAATTTTCCTAACGTTCTCTTACAGTAGGAAACAGTTTGTTGAACACAATCATTTATATGCATTTTTCTGCCACTGTATTCTTTTTAGATATTTTTTTATTGAGGTCCTTGTGAATCTTTTTTTTTTCAATAAAGTTTTTGGAATCATTTTAAAGGCTATGAATGGTTTGGGGTTTTTTCCATATTTCTTTTTCTGTGGATAAAACTTAAAAATTCATTTAAACGTTAGATTACTAAAATGTTGATGAAATTGATAGAGACAGCCCTGGTCCAGAACATATGCAATTTGCGAACAGTGTGTGTTTTCAAGGTTTTGGACTAGTCTTACAGTCAGTGTGGTGCATGATACAGTCTTATAAAATAGAATCTTTAAGGTATTTAAGGGATGTAAAACAGATAAAGCGATGTGAACAGCAGATCTCCGCAGTAACATGTTTCATGAGTGTTGTTTTGCAAGCAGTGAAATCAGATTTTCAGTTGCCTGAAGCTGAAATGGTTAAATCATTATTTAGAATTATTTAGAGGCAGTTTTAGGAGCTGTTTGTTGTACACTGTGGTCACAGGGGAGACAGAAAAGTGACAGAGCAACTAAGTGTCATCCATTTTCAACCATTTACAGCGATGAGTAAATCGTTAATGGCAGGTATGTTGTTAGTAGTGGCTAAAATAGAAAATGGGGATATTTCTGAAAAGTGAAGGCAGCTTGATACACAGGGCTGAAATAAATCATGCAAAATTTTGGTTCCAGTCAAATATAGAAGAAAACCTTTGTGTGGTAGTGTCAGGTATGTCTATACAATATGATTTATCTTTAGAAATGTAGAAACATATACAAACATCAACACGTTTTATGAGAAGGCCAGGCTCGTAATCTCTGTTCCTGTCCCAAAGGTTTTGGATGGGTTTGAGGTGCGGGACTGTCAAGTTCTTCCACACTGAGCTTGTCCAATCTTTATGGACCCGTGCACTGGGGCACAGTCATGCTGGAATAGTAAAGGGTCTTCTCCAAACAAAGTTGGAAGCATGGCGTTGTCCAAAATGTCCTAGTATATGCTGACGCATTAAGACTGTCCTTCCCTGGATGCGAGTGGCCGAGCTCAAACCCTAAAAAAACAGATGTGTCCCAATACTTTTGTCCATATAGTGTTTTTAGTTCTGTATCCCAGCAACCACTACATCAGAATGTCCCCAGCGACAAGAAATCATTCTCCATACTGAGTATAAGCAGAATAATGGGGGAATAATAATGTCTAATAAATCTGCTGCAAATAATGATATTAATTGGTGTCACGGGTGGGGCGTCTAAACCCCAACCCGGAGCTACCTCGGAGTAAGGAGAGACCAGACCAGGGGTCCATACTCGATGCGTTTATTAAACAAAACAGGCCAAAACAAAAACCAAGCACGGGGGCCGTCAGAATGACCAGAACGAGAATCACCAGAAACAGGGACAGGGTAAATGAGGCAATGGACTCATGACTATACAACACACAGACAGGAACTTAAATACACAGCACAATCAGACCGTGAAACACAGGACAGGTGAAACAGAAGAACACGTGACATAAGCAAAACAGAACCTACCTCCAAGATAAAAGCCCTCAAAGCAAAACAGAGAACAGAATCAGAAAGAAACAGACAGGCAGCAGCCTCTAACGGCCGTCGACCGTGACAATTGGTTTGTTAACTGTTTTTTTTTTCCAGTATAGCATCAACTATGAGCATTAAAATGAATGCTACTATGCTACAACACCCCCAACCCCTCCCCCCAAAAAAAGCATGGACACCAGAAAATGGTTATCCACATACATCATTTATTGAACTTAAATTGATTTTACAATAAAACCTTCCGCGCGCCAAGATGTGCGGTTAATACAAGATTTCATGAACGCACAGCAACTGAAACATAAAGCTTTAGTAGAGTGTGAAAGGCAGGTTTTCTTGCACACACTTTGCTGAACAATAAATTAGAGAGGGAACTGAACTGTGCCGTTCATATGCAGCTGGCGCTAATAGTTTGTTTGGCATATCGGGCACTAAAACCAGTGGCAAAAGCAGGGGAAGGCAGAACAACAGCGACTTTGTTAACACAGAGTTTAGTCAACGGTTTAGTTAATACACACGGGAGCTCAAAGAAAGAGAGAGCAGAGAACTGACTTGGATTGATTTCCTTTTCTGTGTTAGGATCAGGTTGGTCTGCAGTTAGCCATGAATGCTACGAACACCCACACCAAGGCGAGCACAACCTTCACAAACAGCAGTGTAACAGGTATACACACTCCAGCTTTACACATTCGTGTAACAGGGCCACACACACTCCAGCTTTACATTAAAGTGTAACAGAGCCACACAGACTCCAGCGTTACACTGCAGTAACAGGGCCACATAGACTTCAGTGAATACAGTCATGATTAAAATGTGTCAGGCTGTTGCACACACACTCAAAAATGATCACGTGCAACTACGTAACATTTTATTAATCATGTAAATTAAAATCAGCATTTCAGCAAAACAAATGACATTTACATCTCAGTAATTACTCACAGTTAACACCGCCGTTGCCAACGAACTTTTAGAAGTGAAATGTTATTATAACTTCTTTGATCAGATTTTCAAGAAGCTTCTTCCCTCCTCTTGTCATATGACAAATTGAATTCACTATTCTCCACCACAAGTCAATCCTACCACAGGAGGAGGGGGAAAAAATCTGCTGCACTGCTAATGGTCCAAGCCCTAAAAGGGTTATTGTGTATTATATATGACATTTTTGCCTCACTGCTGCTGTTGACGAGTTGCTCCGGATAACTTTGATTTGGCATTCTTCATGTTGTTGACAATGTTCTGTATAACATTTAGCTTGTTTCAGATGTGTGACATCTAACAGCCCTATAGTGTTGAGTTTAAAGCAGACTGTGCCAGACGTGTTCACAAAAATGGAAAAAGCCCACCAGACATGTTCCTTATCTGTTCTCCTATTAGACAATCTTGAATCTGGCTGACCCTTTGAGAAATACCCATGTGAACCACTACTGCTATGAAATGATAGGAGGGCTCAAAGGATTTGGAGAGAACCGAGTGTGTCAGCACAGGCAAATTGCGGCAGTGACACTGGGTGGATTAATGTGTGTAGTGGCTGGACAGCTTTGGACCTTGGTGTGCCAGAAAGATGAATCAATAGGCAACTGAAAGCTCTGTTGTCTGGAAAGAAATTGCATTTCAGCACCTTAGATGGTGCATTGTGTTAGACAGTGGGCACAGAGGAAATGCAAAGCACACAAACACACATGCACATATGCACTATGTAGGCGACTATCCTTCCTAAACCAACTTTGGTTTTTTACTTTGGCTGAAGCTTTGAGTTGTAAAGATTCAAGATGAAACCTGTTTTGACGATTATCTTTCATATAATTCATATCTATCTAAAGTACTGCATCGTTTAGAACTGATGAAAGGCTCTATGTCCTACAGGTGCTCTTTCAGGACAAGACATTGATGAGTTTCTTAACTAAGGTTTCATGATAAATGATTATATCATGCACTTATTTAAAAGGTAAAGATTTGTCAGAAAGTGAATTGAATATTGTTGTTGACCTTGTCTTAACCATATCTAACCAAAGTTAATGACAGGTTCTCAATTACGGCGAATCAGCACACCTACTACAACCTCGTGAAAATCCCATTCTGCGTATATGCAGCGGCGTGAAGCATTGCTAAGTAAATGTGTTATGATTGCAGCACTGAAGCAGATACATTGGCTTGCTGGACATAAGCAGTTTACTGTGAGATGTCGCATATATGTCAGCATATGAAATCTTGCAATCTCGTAATTGGCGAATTTTCTCTGCTTCTCTCCCTCTCATTCTCTCTCTCTCCCTCTCTATCTATGCTGGTAGGTACTGTAGGATGTGCTGAACGATGAGGTTGGGGTCATAGGTCACCGCCCGGCGTTTACGGCTGTGTTTTGGAGGGGGGGGCATGTCTGTGTCGATGCGTTTCATCCTCTGCAGGCCAGCATGGGGTGATCTGTTGTTCTGAGCTTCATCATCATCTTCATCACCCAGCCTCTTCACTCGCAGCAGAGAAGCCTCAGCGATGGGGGAAGGGCCGGGGACGGAGTCCAGAGAGCGCCTGGACCGCCTTGGGGCAGTAGCACCGCCTCGCACGACGCTGGCCACCATACTGACGTCCCTTTTGGATCTGCGGTTTGAGGGGCTTGGTTGGTTCCCTGGCGCCAGACCGGAGAGGATTTTCTCAACCAGGTACCTGAATAAAGTATCAGTAATTCAGATGAGGACAACATTCTCTAAGGGAGTCAGTCAGATTACAGCTCTTACAACAGCGTCAGAATAATTAGGTGAGATGATCTAATATACAGTATTAATATACAGTATTACTTCACATCTTATGGTTCTGAACGATTACGGGATATATAAAGCAATTGAAAGTATTTTCAAAAATGTATAATTCAAATCTCCACTTACCCTAACTGTAGTGAGTCAGCTAAGGCATGTTTAGTGTATAGTAGCTCGGAGCAACGAGACAAGGCTAATGTAGCTAACAAGTAATCAAACATACGTTACCATTTAACATCCTGCAAACTATATGCGTAAATATGTGCAAGGACACAAGGGACTAAAACTATTGTAGGTGATTTAGGTACATGCATCTGACAGTCTTCACACGCCCTCGCGCCATACCTCATGCTGAAAATGTATTTTCTCTATTGGATCTTAGGCTACAGCACCCCGCACACCCCGCTTGGCAGCTAAGGCAGCACCCCCCTCACCCTGCCCCCCACAGGGCCCTACCTTGATTTTCAATATTTTTGTTAATTGTTGAGATTGCAGTGGTTTAATGTAAAATGGTGCATCATACAGAAAAACTCTGATTCATATTTTCTTTAGGATGGTGATGATAGGAACTGCGGTGGTGATGCTTACAATACAACTTTACTGTCCAAAACGACCAGTGAACAAACTTTGGCCAAATGCCATTTCACACTGAGTTAAAGGTTTGTGGGCGTGTTTTGAAAACATCTTTTATGTCAGAGCTCTTAGCTGCTCATGATTTGTTTGCTTCATGCTGCTGCAGCTCCTGTGGGTTGATGGATTTCCTCCTGCTGTTTGTTTAGCTTTCTCAGCAGCTTTTTAGCAGAGAAAAGAAAAATCAACTGCTAGAGCATTGCTATTCATTGCGATCATTTCTTTTTTAAGTGGAGGTTTCAGTGTGTTAAATAAAAAAGGGACTGCGTAAAATGATCTTAAAATGACTAAACATGTCATTATAATTGAACATCCATTCTGAGTCACTCACGCTCACGAAATGCATCTGTAAATAAAGTTAAAATAGGCCTTGACTTTCAGATAGTTGATTAGATCTCAGAATACCCATGAAGGCAATACGTAAAGAAAAAAAAATCATAGATAAAACATAAAGATAAATTCTACCTGGTGATTTCATGGCTGTTATCAATAATTATCAGTGCTGGACAGTAACGAAGTAGATTTACTTGAGAACTGTATTTAAGTAGTTTTTGATTATTTCTGCTTCACTTGAGTAGCATTTTTTTTTTTTTGGAAACTTATGACTTTCACTTCACTACATTCCATTCAAGGGTCTCGTTACTTGTCACTTTTAATTCTGAAAGTGGATGTTTTTCCCCTCTTCTGAGACATGATTGTTTTTTCCCGGGCTATAAGTATCAGTAGAGTAATGTCGCGTCTGAGGTATTCTGTAACCATAAAATTAATCCAACACTGTATTGCATTCCTGCAACGCCATTTTTACACCCATGACCATATTTTGATAAAATGTTTATATATTTTTTGTTGCTATACGGTTGTGCCCTATCTCTCTGTCACTCTCTCAGCATTCTCTCACAAGTACGCTCTCACATGCACTCTCACGCGCACACACTTACACACACTCACTCATGCACACACTCTCTCATGCATGCACACACACTATCCTAGACTAAACAGCACAGCCCCCATAATTCAAAACACATGTACTGGTGCAGAATAAATAGTGTATGTAAATAGTCCATTTGTGTGTTTGTGGTTATGGGTATACGTCCTCATGCAAGGAACTCCCTTCTTTCATGTTCTTTTTTTACGTGCTTTTACGTGTTTTTACGTGTTTTTTAAATTTGCATTTACTGCAGTTTCACTCTCAACTTGATTAGGATTCACATTACATACATGTAGACCTACATGGTACATTGTGTCAGAATATACTGTTTCATGGGGTGGGTGGGGGGGGTGTAGAATTACAATTAAAAATAAACAAATAACATACGTTTTTTTGTCAGCTCATGTCTGTTATTCTGTAACATTTTACCAATTCCTTATTTTAGAGGTTCTACAAGCAAGTCAGAGGCATTAGGTATTAGGGAAAAAAAAAAGTTTTGTATGTGTTGTGCCAATAATGCAACAATGAAAGAAAAAAAATGTACTTTTAATACTTAAGTATTTTTAAAAGCAAGTACTTCAGTACTTTAACTTAAGTAAAAATTAGACAGTATGACTTTCGCTAACATTTGGAATGGAGTAATATTTGACCAGTGGTATCTGTACTTTCACTTAAGTAATGAATGTGAGTGAGTACATTGTCCACCTCTTATTATTATCAATAAATAACAAGTGGTCTTCCTATGTGAAATTGATAAATAACACACTTAAGACCAAAACCTTTATAAAACGAGTGTAACTTTCTGTGTGGTAGCTTTAACTAACAATGAATGAATGAGACGCCTCATTCATGTCCTGTCATATCCAAAATGCAGTATTTCACATCATAATTAAAATTTGCAGAAATTTTAAAATCACAGTGGTTCACTCCTTTCAAGGATGAATTTATGAAGTTTGATGGTTTCAACACACCTGAGCATTTCCTGGTCTCTTTCCTGGTCTCTCTCTGGGAAATGATTGGAGGTTGGATTAAACCCAGACTGTAGCAGCCTTTCCTGCTTGTAACGGTTGAGCAGAGCTTCGACCAGCTGAGGATCCAGCACAGCCTGTGGCTTGGCCATACTGACGGCCTGCTCTGTCTCATCATAGTCTGGAGGGTACGGGCCCTGGAAGTCTCCTTCCTCTTCCTCTTCCTCTTCCTCCTGTTTCCCCTGGCCGTTGTTCTCTGCCTCGTTCAGCAGACGCACCAGACCTGCCAGATACGCTGCTTCCTGCTCCCGACGCTGATCGCTCTCCATCAGCCGCTGCAGGGCCTGGCCCAGCCCCTGCGCTCTCACTGCCTCTGGCTGGTAGTAGAGCTCGCTGACCCGCCCTTTGAAGTCAGCAGGAGGGTACGACATCATCTGGGCCTCGTAAGGAAGCGTGTCACGCAGGTCACGACGAAGGCGCATGGCACCGCCTCCGTGGTTGGCAGAAAGAGGCTGACAGAAAGAGACAGAATGATTTTAATGGTATTTTAAAAGTCAAATAAGAACTTTTGTTCAAACTGAAATCTTAACAGAACTTCAGGCACTTGTTTCAAATGTGTGCATCCTTTGAAAGGCTGCAATGATCAATTATACTTCTGACGGTTGCATATTGTGTAATCCTATTCCTCACACCTTTGCAGGAACAACACTCTGCATCACTTAAACGTGGGTGTAGGGGCTAAACTAGAGTAGGTTAAATTTGCAAATTAGACAAAACCACAGGCTGCAGTTTGGTCTAATGCATGTAATTTTTTTAACTGGCATTAGGTGTAAGGTGATCGAAAAGTCTATTACTACAAATATTCTAATTTTTCCCTTCACACCCAGAATGATTGTTGCATAGACATAATATTTTTGATGCATTCTGGCACCTTTTCAGGCATTTAAATAAAAGTGGCCAGAACATGGCATGAAAAGAAGGCACCAACTCCTCTGCTAATTCACACAGAGTGAACAGGCTTTCACAAACCATAATGGTGCATTAAGAAGAAGCTATTTCTCTCAACACACAGGTGTCGGATTTCAAAGAAGTGAAAATTCATTAAGTCATATCGGCATCCTGATTCTAGCTGAAGCATTTAAACAATCATGGTTTTTTTTTTTTTACACCTTTTTACACTTTTTGTCAGTCTACAGCAATGCATAAGCACAATAATTGCTTGTAACGTTTATTAGAAAGACAATATGGATGTAGTAGCGCTACTAATGACAATAATGTGGAACAAAAAGCAAATGAGATGAAAACCAAATGACTGGGGTATAGCAGTGGTAGCAATGACATTAGAAAAAGCAAAATCTTCCATTTAGTCTTGACATTCAAGCTGTCAAAACCATTAACACCAAGGTCAGTGTCTGTGGTAATGCTGTGTCTGGTATGGAGGCTGCTCGCCAAGTAATGGAATACTGTCTGGGCACCAAGCCATTCACCACTCTCACTGCACGGTGTATAAGATCAAAAACACCACTTTAAAGTGAAAGTTTGTCATTGCACAGCAGAAACTACTTTGTTTCATAATAGGTTCATTTCTTTAAATTGTTAATACGTAGGGGAGTAACAGAAGTTCATGTCTTTCATGAGTCAAGGAAAGAGCCACAAAAACACAGAACACTGAGTGCTGAGCTGAAAGGAAGGGAAGAGGAGAGGAATGAACAGAACATCAAAAGGAGAACAGAGGGGAAGAGGTCTTCTAATGAGGTCTACATACTAATGAGGCCTACTATTAGCCATTAGATTGTATAGCGGAAGGCAGTGAATGCTGAAGGACTGCACTACAGGCAAAGAGAGAACCAGAAATAAAGAGAGAGGGTAAAAGAGAAAAAACAATGCAAGACAGAGAAAATGAGACCTGTAGGAAGAGTTTTAAAGCTGAAATAATTCAAGTCTAAGTGCAGACTAAGCAGATTGTGACAGCCCCTCTCATACCCACCCACCACTGTGTATATATCAACCTTGCAGGTTTCAACAAGCTCAATCCAATATTGCAGCTTAGGCCAGAAATGATTACAGTTACAGGCCCTGTGTCATACATTACGTTTCAGAGTCAGCGTGGCTAAGCTGCTGATTCACACAGAGAACTGGCCCATTTGTTTCATTTTTCACAGAACGGCTACAGGAGGGAAAAAAAGAAAAATGAGCTTCAGGATATCATGTGACAAATTTAATGCTGAAACTGCCATAAAGTTCCATTTGCCCACAGCTAACAGGCATCTACTGCAGTGTTCAAAAAACAGTTGCCATCTGTTAGATCATGTGCCACTGCGGTCTTTAAACTTTAAAGATGTTAAAATGATAGAGAATATTTTAAGTTTTTAATAGACGCATTATTTTCTTATCGCTGACAATTATTTTATTTTGAAAATTAGTTGCTTTTTGTGCTCATGAGTGCACGCAGGTTGCTGCTCTATGCATAAACATATATTCTGTGTCTTTGGCTCTGTCTCTTGGCTGGTTTTCATGGGGTTCAGGCGCCAAGACAGCGCTGCCTTGACAGAAGTATTGGGACGACTGACCATTACACCAAAAGATAAATAACACTGCATCCAGTTGGTCCTTCTTTACAACTGCTATAATGGTTCTGTCCCCCATGCTCTGGACTCTAAGGGTAACTTGTTTTTCTATAACAAACTAGATAAAATGTGAAGCCCTGCAGGGCCAAATAGCTTTGGTTTTATACAGAAGTTTTTTAACTGTGGCACTTTGTTTGTTTAAAGTGTATGCAAACCAAATATTATTGCACTTTTGTTCATATAGCATTACTTTAAAAGTAAAAGTGCATAATACATTATTTTTGAATTAATAATTTAATTTTGCGTATACCAATGAACAATTTTGTATGAATTTAAAAAAAAAATTTAATCATTGCCCAGCATTAATAGATACAATTCAAATTTAACTCACAGTTCTGCAACTAAATAGCACACTTGTTTTATCCTTTTCCCAGTCAAGTCTAGTTCTTTTTAAGTTTTTAAAATAAAATTTTATACTAAACAAATAGTAGCTATTTTTGTTTTTCAACCTGCTCCTCTCTGTTAATTATGTGATTTTTCAGTGCTGTTGTTTCTATTATTTGATATTATTATTATTTGATATTGTTTGATATTATTACTATTATTTTAAGTTCAATGGTACTAAACTGCAGTTTCTGTGAGTCAGTTCGACAGCTTGTGCTTTACAAAAGGACATTTATTCATGCAGCCACTTACATGTTTTTCTGTAACCTGTTTATTTCACTACAGCAACACTGCTAAACTTTACTAGATGTGAACTGATACCTATACTGCTCCATTCAGAACCCTACAAAATTATATAAATCTGTGCTTAGCATCTTGTTTGTCAGCTGCTTATTCAAGCAGAATGTAGTCAGCTCAGCCATTGTATTAAACAAGTCTTTGGGCTGTAGATCAGGCAGAATCTGTGAAAGCAGATCATAGAAGATATATTCGAAGGATATGAACCAGCAGGGACTGACTAACCCTTACAAAACAGTGAATCACCCATTTACGTATTGGCATCGCACTCTCAAGCCCTATAAATAACCCATATTACTATAAAATACACCTCAGACATGAGAATGAGTACGTTCAAGACACCTCAGAGAAGAGGATTTCAAGGATATAAGGTTTTGTTTTGAACATCCAGACCAGAGCTTGTTCTATGAACACAGTACAGAAACAGGACAGGGAAACCAGATTTGAGGCAGGCTTGGGGCAACGAAGATAGCCGCTAGAAAAAGTGCTCACTTGATAACATTACAATGTTTTTCTCAGCTGAGCAAAGTTATTTAAATTCCTGAGGGAGTTTTTCTAATGTGTTTTTTCTCAAACCTCTGGCAATAATCTTGAAATAATAAAAAAATATAAATATACACTGCATTTAACTCTGCTGTATGTTCTAAACAGCTGAAGCAGCCGTTGCCCTGCTCTGTAACTTGTGATTGGAACGGGTTTCCTTAGCAACAGCATAGCATTTCTTCAATGATCTATGTGTGATGATTGCATCACACTTGGTTTGAGGGTTTGTTAAGGCTGATGGAGGGATGAGGTGATGAATAATAGATAAATAATACTGCCTGTGACGTGTAGAGGTGAACAGAGGGAAGGCAGCGTATGAGTCAGAAAACTGGTGACTCACTCTGGCGCATTATGACGTCCATTTCTCATGAGACATACATATGTGTACTTATGAGAGCCGGTGTGTGCTTGTGTGTGTGTGAGAGTGTGTAGGTTGAGCTCAGTATGTCCATCTGTTCGTATCATGGACCCAAGTGCTGACTTCCTGTCCTTCTTTCCTCTCCAACTGTTTTCACACATTCAGGGTGTTCCAAGCAAACGCTTTTTAAAAAGTGCTGCAATGTTACAACTGCAGTGCTCATACACTGAAAACAATGATGCACTGATGTACTTGAGTCTAATGTGTACATTCTTTTTCACATTAATAAAATTGCATCAATACAACTATTGCCAAAAGTAAGAACTGATTTAAAATGCACTTTTAAATCAAGCAGTCTTTAAACCAATGCACCTTTAAATCACTGCACCGTTATAGAACTTATATTATTCGTACTTTTTGTAGATAAAGTGATAAAGAGTTGGGACCTATGTCCACCTATGACTGCATCATCTATCTAACCTGTATAGCTGCTCTTAATATTCTTGTTCTATTCAGTGTAGATGAACAGAGGAGAGGAAGATTGTGATGATCATGATAATAACAACAATGATGAATCCATGAGCTAATGAACATTTACGAGTTTGGTGCTTAAGGCTTGACATTAGCAATGTGTGTGTGTGTGTGTTTGTGTGTGTGTGTGTGCCTGCGTACTGTTTCAAGGGAAAAATGAATGTGCTCATGCCCACTGAAAGCTGTTGCCATGGCAGCAGTCTCCTCTGCACTCAGTGTGTTTTCAGCTAATTAGATTGTGTGGCCACTCCTATTGATTCCGTTCACTCTTGCGTTTCAGGAACATAGTTTAGTATTCTTGGCACAATCTCCCCCAAAATAACTGCTCCATATGCATTTCCCTCTCAAACCTGGTGCCATTATCATAAATATTGCTCTTCCTCTTTCTAAAAACTGTATGTCCCTTTTATTCCATAAATATCTGCTCCATGTTTGTTTTTTTAACATGATATTCTACACAAACATCAGCAACATGTTCTTTTTTTGTAAACATCTGAAACATGTTCTAGATAGATACACCTGCCCATTATTTCTCTACATTATCAACTGCATGTTTTGTTCCATAAATATATGCCCAATATTAATTACTCTCCATGATCATTCTGAACTATTTAAATTTCTTTCCATGCAGATCTGTCATATATCAATTTTCTATATTATATTCTATAATCATGTACCCCATGTTTGTATCTCTTCAAAAACAAAAAGCTTGTAAACACGTCTCTGCCATCGCTGGTGCTTTAGTGCGCTGTCCATGGTGCTGAATGCAACAATCCATATGTTCAGTGCTAACTGTTTGACAATTGCTCTTTCAGTGTCAACAGTATCAGCAACCGATCATTTAAATTGTGTCTGGACTGCTAGGAGCACACTTTTCCCTCATACACATTTTTAGAGGTCACTAGGCCAACAGTACCAAGAAAAGCTGTAAATGTACAAGGTAATTTGATCCCTTAATGTAAACAAACGGCCAACATAACTAAGAGCCCAGTTGAATACATTGAACTATCCGTCAAATCACAAATTATCACTCAGGCTGCTTCAGTCTGATTGGTAACAACATAATGTCCTTTAACCTCAGCATGAGAGAGGTTATTCAGATGTATTCAATCTGCTTGAAAAAGATTGAATACATCTGACAGTCTCCGTGGTGACGTCCTGGATAATAAATCTTATTGTACTACTCTTACATAAAGATTTTAGCAATTGGTATTCGCCTCTGGTTCTCACCCAGTCCTGAAACTTGGATGTTACCTCTTATTGTAAGTCGCTTTGAATAAAATGAATGTCAATTGAAATCTTAACAGACAGCATTTTTCAGTGCTACAGGGTGTGATGTGGCCTATCAATTCAGTGATCCTGAAATCCAGTATTTATTAATCCTGTGTTTATGCTCAAGGCCAACAAGAAAAAACGCATAATCATCCCATGAATCCCTACAGACTCACAGGTGCAGAACATGATGAGATTGCATTCATCATATCCTGCACTGAGGTGCACTGCTTTGTGCAATCTAACATCTAAAAATAACCTGGAGTGTTCTGATGCTACAGTGTTTCAGAAAAAAAGAAAAACATTAATCATTAATCAACTTCAAACAACAGTAGAGTCAGCCAATATGGACTTATGGATATATGTTACCCCAACACAGAATACATGTGTAATTAATGTCAACAGCATATCAGTTCCATCAACAGGCCCTTGTTTTTTGTTCATTCTTGTTCTTTGACCTCAGCTGTAATAGCTTTTAAATATAGCTATTGTCATGTTTCTCTCATCTGTATGTGTTGTTTGCTCAGGCTGCTCAGCAGCTTGCTTCCCAGAATTTAATCATGATTTTATGAGGGAACAGAGCTGGTTTGACAAACGCTTGCTGCTGTTGCCTGGTAATGAATGCAGGTCAATTCACTTGCTTGGCCCAGAGTGCCACTAAATCAAATATAAGCTCAGCACCAATTAATGCAATCAACCAGATGGTGCCATGCTACTATTACTGCAAACCCTAGAGGAGCTCTTTCCATTATAACAATCATTGTCATATCAGAACCTTGTTTTGTTTTCATTTTAAGCTGTGTGTAAAATGCAGCTGCCCTTTACATCATATTGACATAAGATGACAGGAGCAGCTGAAATGCTCCATTATTTGGGATTTTTCTTTACTTTACAATAACATGCAAGTCAAGACCACATTTTCCTTCTCTTACATGCCCCACAGTACACCACAGATCTTAAACTTTTAAATTCCGAGGCTTACACACCCTGAGGCTTATCGATCAATAATCACACAGAAGCCAGTGGAAAACTGATTAGGTTACAGGAGGGAGCAACAGAAGTCTGGACACACCTGCAGGTCCATACATTCACAATACATAACTGCATAAAGCAATAGGTTCCACTCACACATCTCTACTTCACATACGAATGACTCTATGACTCTATGGCTCTGTTACTTAAATGGTAAACACTAGATCACATGAGGCATTTGATGCTGAAAATAATGTGATGTTCACAGTGCAAGCATTCTGACCACATATAATTCAGTCCCATCATTCTATAGTTGAATTTTATTCTACTTTTAGTAATAGATATGTAACACACTTTAATATCTATGAAAAGGAATCATAAAATATGCATCACGGCAACAGACACATTCTTGAATGCATCCTCGTCTCTCTCTGTAAATAAATGACTTAGAAAACAACCAACCACAAAAAGTATTTGCCACACATACAGAGCAGAATGTATGCTCATCTTTTCGGCATTTGTTAAAATGTAACAGTAAACAGCCCTCTGCAAAGGTAATGTGTGTTTACTACACATAAAGAAAAGACAGAGAGTAAACCAGTGTGTGGTGTGTGTGTGTGTGTGTCTGTTACCTTGGCCACCAGCAGTGTGCTCTGCAGGAAGGCGATGGTGCACAGCAGCAGTATGGAGCTGGTTCGAGGGCCCGACATCCTGCAGGATAGAATGAAGCTGCCCCTGCCACAGAGAGATACACTGCTACTGAACTACTGAACACACACACACACAGATACAGAGACAGAAAGGGAGAGAGGGAGGGAGTGAGAGAGGGAGGGGTAGAAGGGAGGAGTCAGTCTCTGAACAGAAAGGGATGAAAATGAGGGCTGGAAAATAGAGATAGAGAGACAGAGAGAGATGGAAGAAGCAAGCAAGAAAGATAAGGAAAAGAACAATAATAAGAGGAAAGCGGTGACCTTTGCTGACATATTTATAGAGTAAAACATTTTATTAATGTTTCATAGATAAAAAATTGAACTGACTTGACGGCATCAAAAAGCTGAGCTTATGAGTGAATGAACATAAGTAGGAATCGCTCGTCCCAGTCAGTGCCACGCAGCATTATTTTCACTACAGTGGCTTTGGACAGTTGAAATGACAAAACGCAAAGACCATAAAACAATGTATGTGAAAAATGTTTCACACTGTGTTCAGCATTTCTTTACTTCCAGTGACTGAAATACACATAAAGAAACAATCTCAATAAATTATGGTTCATGAAGAACCCATAAATAAATAAATACAATAAATAAAAATAAAACAATTAAATTAAATAAATAAAACACTTTGTTCATGAAGAAAATACATAACTTTTTGTCAGTCAAATATCTTAAAAACAAAAAAACCCTTAATACATTTCATTTTACATTTTTTTTTTCCGTTTCAAAGGGAATTAAATCCATTCGGTGTATTCCGAAGCACTCCCCTCTCATGTGTCTCTATGCATGAAGCAGTGTGGAAAAAAACAGGACATTTGTTCAAAAGCAGCAACGCTGTTACTGAAGACCAGGGGGCTCCAAAATACACACCATCATCATCATCATCATCATCATCATCATCATCACAACAGCTGCATTTAAACATTTAAGCATTTTACTATTATACACATCAATAGAGGGCCTTCAGCTTCTTAGTGGTCTTTCTATGGTTACATATATAAAATAAACGGAGCTACCCAATGTTGTGGCCAATTCCAGAGTCCTTTCTTTCAGTGATTAGCATGACAACATGCAGGTGCCTAGATAGTTTTGTAATTACACACTG
>JBBPCW010000014.1:13663513-13678302 GCA_037974425.1 Phenacogrammus interruptus | reverse complement strand
TTCATTCTGCAGAAAGTTCTTCCAGCTCTGCTGCAGAAGTTTGTGTGTTTGTGTGTGTGTGTGTGTGTGTGTGTGCATGCATGCATTCTAATACGCCTCTGCAGGTCAAAGTGCTTTTATTGTACCTTTATTGAAAACACATGAAAAACATGTTCAAATGTACATACCCTTCTGTGTGTGTGTGTGTGTGTGTGTGTGTGTGTGTCTTGTGTGTGTGTGTAGGACTGGGGCTCTTCACATTGGGGACCGTGTGCTGGCCATTAATAATGTGAGTCTAAAGGGAAAGCCCCTCAGTGAGGCCATTCACCTGCTGCAGACTGCCGGAGACACAGTCACTTTAAAGATCAAAAAGCGAGCAGAGCGTAAGTCTAAGACACTCTCAACGTGGCAAGTTTACACAATGAGTCTGCACTGAGGATAAATGTGCTGTGTGTGTGCATGGCTGCATGCATGTGTGTGTAGGGCAAATATTTTGATATTTCAAGCCTGTGAGGATCTGAGGTTCTTGTCTAAAGAAAAAGCATGGAAATCATTGAGAAGAGCTAAAAAAAACCCCCAGTATTTTAAATAGACATGGCACAATGCCACTTTTTAATGTCCGATACCGATATTGTAAATTTGGATATCTGCTGATAAGATACAAATTTGATACTCGTGTCTTTTTTTAAACCGAAAACAAAAAATGTCTGGAAAAATTTGTATAACTTCACACAAATACAAAAATCATAACTGTGATATAATAAGGGAGAAACATTGCACAGAGAACATGATGCCATTTGTAAAAACAGATTAACAAATTTGATCAATTTTCACACATTTAGTCTTAAATGTATTTTTTAAAAAAATGAAATGGATTTTAATGTAGCACTTTTACAAACGTCCAATGATTACAGTTAGCTGTTACTTAGCAGGGGCCTTTCCAACGACCCCTCGTTTGCCATAATAGCCCCCGGAAGATCCGGAGTTATACCGTTCACCTTGGACAAAAGTCATGGGACACCTTCCTCGCGAGGTGAATTATATAATTCCAGATCACCAAGGGCTGTTATGGCAAAAAAGGGGTCTTTGTAAAGGTCTCATCGAGCCCTATCTAACTGTGAAGTTTCACAGAGATCGACGGTTGCTCCGCCTAGAAAAGCCACGAGCACGTTCCGTGGACACTGGGGCAAAGTGTCCCAATACATTCGACAGTCTTGGCTTTTTCTTCTTTGAGTCTGAAGTAACTCCACACAACTCTTATCACGTGATGCATCTTCTCGCGTTATGCATATCGCAAATCGCGTTATGCGTGTTGTAATTATTTTCCTTCATTTTTAATGGATCGAATTACATTTTTATTTCTTCCAGATCTCCGATACAGTAATTTTGGTCAGGATCGGACTGACACGGGTACAGAATATCAGATCGGCGTGTCTCTAATTTTAAATAATGCATGGATTCAGGTGCTCATGACCCACATTTGTCCCTCTTCCTCTGTCCCTACCTCTCTGTTCTCCTTCTCTCTTTCTCTCTCTCTTTCTCTCTTACTCTCCTTCTCTCTACCCTCCTCATAATTTCCTCTCTCTTTTCCCCCTCAGCTGTTTTAGACTCAGACACAGGCAGTCCTCTGAAGGCAGGATCTTGTCTGAGTGAAACTGAAGATGACTGCTCAGATTCTCTCCAGCGCTGTAAGTACTCAGAGCTCCGCCGCTTGACTACGCCCCCTAGCCTGGACTCCGCCATGGACTCATGGGATAGTGCTGCTCTCGATGCCTGCTATGGCAACCAAGGTGAGGAGGACCAGGAATGATTATAAATGAGTAGGCTAATTAAGGTCAAAGACAGCATTTTAAAGCTAAATTTGGGGCCAGCTTGGGGTAATAGAACGAAAAAGGCTTGTCTAAAATTAATCTGCTGGTGAGCCTGCTGATGAATGCAAGTTATCATTTTTTTCTTGTAGACATATTTATCTGACCTTGCTATTTAAGACATTGCTCAGTGACCCATCTTGAACAAACCAATATGAAAAACATATATCTGTAAATGTGATGAGGTATATCAGCAGTAAAAAATCTTTCAAGTAATAGTTCAGTAAAATATCAAATGTGCAGAATCCCCTCAAAGATTTAGCTGCTCAACTACTGGGGCAGCAACAGTAACTAAAACTTATGTATAGATCTAGCATTATGCAAAACGAATGACTTGCCTCAAACCACATCAGATTGTTAAGACATTTCAAATAGACTCACTTATGTGGTATTGACATGGTGTGACTGTATGTGTGTCACATAGCTGAACACAGCAGTACTACCAATCTTGAAGATGACCTTGGGCACTTGACTGATTTGATAAATGTGTGTCGGGGGAAAACCGCGTGTTACTTATGATAGGTACTTTGCTTCATTTGTGTTTCAAGGGTCGTACGTACATAGGACATCCGAATTGACTGTCAACCCTGACGACTGGCGACGAACCAATCATAGGAGCCCCTTGACCTCCAGGAGACATGCCCACCATACTGCAATGTATGATGGGAGATTAGGAGAGGAAGACTGGAAGTACTGTGGGTAAGACCTTTTTCACCTGTCCAATTGGTTACTAATGTATTTTGTGTCTTACTCATGATGTGCACTGTGATTGTTCAGCAATGTGTATAAATAATATTTATTCATTTTAGAAAAATATTTTTCTCATGACTTCTGTGTCTATGTGTAGACTGGCTAGTATTTTCTGTGTGCATTCTTAATTACTAACACCCATTTACAGTTCATGCCTGTGTCTCCTTTTCTTGGGTTCAATGTGGAGACTTGTATTCTTGGACAAAACATTTAGTCTATGAATCAGTACTTTATCTGTTGTATCCATTTATTTTGATGCATTTTGGTTGCAAAGCTCATTTGATGCAAAAAGCTTAATAGTATTGAATTAATTTTTCTTGCATGGATTTACCGAACATGATGTAATTGCTACATTTACATTATTGTGATGTAGATCTAATCTTTTCAGAGCTGTGTGGACAAATAATTTGATCTTTTTAAAGGCACTTTGTCTACATTTGTGTTACAAGCCTTACTAATGTTACACACATTTGGGTCATTTAATAATGACAAATGTGGGTCATTAACAAACATGAAAGTGAACACCCAGAGCAAAAACTAAGAAATTCATTGGAATTAAGAAATAAGCCCTGCCTGTGAGTATTGCCCTCCAGGGCTTCCTCTACTTTTGGCTCAATTCACATACAGTAGATGCTAGAAGCAAGGTTTGCATTTTCGTTTGTAGCAGAAAGCCAAAATGTTTTGGCTTATTAAATGTGTATTAAGAGTAAGATAAAATATGTATATAATAAAAGTGTAGAACCACATATACTCTGCAAAAGTTGAACCTAAGAGAACAAAGCACACCTTGACCTAACTTGAGGAAATACCTCTCTGGTTTACATGTCTGTGTATTCACATTACCTGGAATACAGTTAACAGTTCAGTATCTTTATGACTTTGCTATTCCAGGTATGAACCCAAAGAGTAATGTACACAAATGTTACCCAGAGAAGTATTTGAAATCCTCCACCTGCACGTAGGCCTGTTTCGAAGATTAGTTTCTGTGCCAGATTGCATATCGAGTATGTGTGGCACAGAAAAAAAACAATGTCTCTTTTCTATCAGTTCTTCTGTTTTTCTCCTCCTCAGGTTTTCTGTCTCTCATCTGCCTTACTAATCACCCATGGGTCCCTGGGGTCATCTTTTTTCTATCGCTTCTTTTTCCCACCACTTTCGCCGCATCTCAAAACAGGCCATGGCATCTTCAGCCAAGTGTGTGTGTGTGTGTGCGTATGTGTGTCCTCTTGCTGCTTTTTAAATAGCTTACATTTTCCTCATGGCTGTGATGGAGATAGTACAGTGGGTTCCACACTTGGGCATATAAAGCTAGAAAGAGAGAGAGAGAGAGAGAGAGAGAACTCCATCTCCCAGAGTGCACCCGGACACGCATTACTGAGGATGCTTTGCATTGACACAGATCTGTTAGTCCCTCACGTTGCCGTGGTGACACTGTAAATCAGGAAAGCTATTGGTCGCAAGCCCTGCAGGACCTGGAGACATGTGGCCAATCAGAAATTCTCCGAGAGCTGGAGGTAAAGAAAACTTGGCTTAAAAGCTGAATGTTATACTCATATAAAGTACTGTGCAAAAGTCTTAGGCACCTGTGCAAATTGTTTGAAATCATTTATATCAGCAGTGGGCTTCTTTCTGCTAGCAAAAACAGATTGAGCTTTTCTAAAAAGTAGTCAATATTTTGTCAGCTGGTTAGAAGAACACAGATTTGGATCCAGATTTCTGTTCAGTGCCTCCAGTCACTGGGTGAATGAATAAAATCCCATAATCAACACACCTACAATCTACTGAAGTAAAAAGAGCCAAACCTGATGTTTGATAAAGCTGCCAGTAAAACTGGGGTTCCATGAGGAAAGTTGTATTGTAGGTGTTTTAACACTAACGTAACTCTACTGCCCAGTAATAAACAGCTTTTAAGCATAATTTTTCTCAGGTGTCTAAGACTTTTGCACAGTACTGTAGCCTACTATTCAAAAGCTTGGAATCGCCTTAATAATTGTTCTTTAATGAAAGCTTGTATAACAACTTCAGTACAATCTATTTATTTATAATCAAATACTTTGGGAATGTCAATCAGTTATGACTGGAAAAATAATGCCAAATGTTATTAAATAAACTGTAATTATCTATTTGATTAGATATAAGATTATGTTTTTACTGTGAAAATCTTGGCCACCTCTTTTCAGAGACAGGTGAATTCTGGATAATAATTTTATTTTAAGTTAATTGCCAATGTTTTGTTGCTTTCCTAGCTTTTTTGAAATCATCCACACCTCCAAACATCTTTGAAACACCTTGAAAACATCTTTTTTATAAACATTTAGTTTTCTTTTAATAGTTTGATACCCACACCATGTTAGCATCATATTGGGATGATTTTATAAATGCGTCTACAATGAAATCAACTTCATACCATGAAAACAATGATTCCAAACTTTAAAATGGTAGCACAAGTCTAGCAATCTGAAGATAAAATAAAGATAAAAAAAATACATGTTAATTAAAAAATGTGTGTCATTGTTGTTATTGAGTTTATGAATGAAGGGTTTCAGTGAGGGGTGTTTTTATTTTTATTGTATGTAACTTGCAGGCCACCATGATGTCTGGCAGCACATTGAGTTTGGGGGAAGAAAGTGAAGTGTGTAATGACGGCAAGCTTAAACATCTGGGGTCTAAACAGGCCTGTGAGAGTGGTCCTGTAACAGAGCTGAAAGAGTCAGGCCCTGCCATGCCCTTAGAGCTGCATAAGGTATACAAACACTGCCAAGTTACCTAGCAAAAGGATAGTTTGGGCAAAAACATGATATACACAATTTCCCCCAACAGCAGTCGATAGCTAATACCTTCTTTACTTTTGTACTAGAGCTATGAGGGTTAGCAAATGTAGCAACCAGGTAGTGTAATCTTATGTTCATCAGTTACCATTACAGGGGGTCCTGGAGTTACAACACAGATCCGTTCCTTTGACAGTGATGTAAGCCGAATTTTGGTGTTAGTTAAAGCACACCCTAGCCTAAGTCACTTAGCTGTCCTATATTTATCAGAATACATTTCACTGCATTATATCTGTATGACTATACATGTGACAGATAAAGAATCTTGAATCCATCTTAACACTGTTGTAAAATCATAGAAACACAACGAAGCCACAGTAAAAGGAACTCCCTCGTTCATACACTGCATTATTGCGTATTCCACTGCTGCACAACCAGACTAGTTTACCAACATAAGTCTGTAAGTACGAGGTTAACAGTGTAAGCTGAGTGTGAGTGCTTGTTGAATTTTTTCTTCAGTTTTGTTCATTTATCAATAACTATATGGCATAGGCGTACTTTCCCAGGCAGGTAGTAATCTTATTCCTGGACTACACATCATTATGAATGGGGATTTATCATTAAAAGAAAAATATAGTGAATAACAAGGCTTTAGCACAAAACAACACAAGTGATTTGAGAAATGTGATGAAGTAGTCATTGTTGGGGGTGGGTAGTGTAGTGGGTTAACTTCATAGCTCCAGTGCATAACCAAGAAAGCAAATTTTAGCAAACGTAGCAAAAATGTTCACCAAACATGTCTCAATGAGACGACAAGTAGTTTTGTGTAAATTGATTTTTTACTGATCTGATGGCTTTTAAACCTTTTGTCAAGCGCTCTTTCCTGGTTCTTTCTCTCAGATCTATTTGAAGAAGAATGCCGACAGCAGGGATTTTGGCTTCAGTGTCTCTGATGGTTTACTGGAGAAGGGGGTCTATGTGAACATGATTCGTCCAGATGGTCCTGCAGACCAGGCAGGTTTGCAACCGTATGACCGCATTCTGCAGGTATGCGTCCTGGTTTTCCTCATTTGCAGGCTTGTGTGCAAATATGCATGCACAGGTGGACAATTCATGTATTTTTTTTCCCCACCGTGTGTTTCAATACCTTTACAAAATCCCGACAAATCTCACTCAACCTAATGATCAACTGTAGCACTTTGTAGTTTTTATCACGTGTTTAGACAATGTTGAGTTTCTGGTTTAAAATGCTATGCTATGCTAAATGCCACTTTCAATTCTACCTTTGGGCCTTTTAAGTACAAAATGTCAACATATTCAAAAGGCAAATTCTTGTTTCTTTGTGACTGTAGATTGAAATATAGTGACATTTTCCCGTGTTTTGTAGTGGTTTTTTTTTTTCAAGAAACAACTTATTTTTCATTTATGATTTTTAAATTCCAGTTTGGCCCATTAAAGAGATAAATAAATTTTATTAATATTGCCCACATGGTACAAGTTTAGGTTAAAAAAGGCAAATTAGTGAAAAATGAAATCAACCAAAAAATATACATGAATCTAAATCAGGCCAGAAAACTTCTTTGTGAAATCATAGCATGTTTTCTCACTTTCCACATTTCACCACCCCCACCAGTCTTATCCTTTGCTCTGGGCTTAAGGTTCATGTATTTCATGGCAGTTGGTAGGCCTGTCACTCTCTCACATTCACATTTGGTTGTTGGATCAGGTTTACTTACGTTGTAACCGTTATTTGTCTTAATATGAGTATGAGTCCAGATCATAAAGGGAGATGTGTGCACCAACATATACACACACACACACACACACACACACACACACACACACACACACACACACACACACACACAAAGACAAACTACCCACTCCTCACCCAAATTTAGCCAGTTACACTAGCACATGCATTTATTTGAACGATACTGTCACCTTACTGTCATCATTCCAACTTCCTTGTCGTTCTCTTTCATGCTCTCATTCTTTTTCTCTGTCTCTCTCTCTCAGGTGAATCATGTTAGGACGCGAGATTTTGACTGCTGTTTGGCTGTGCCTCTAATGGCTGACAGTGGAGATGAGCTCCAGCTGGTCATCTGCAGGAACCCTGTCACTCAGGACTCCCTGTGGCCATCTCAAGACACCCTGCAGCCTTTAGACATGATGACCCCTCTCCCTGTACACAGCTTAAAAACAGCAGACCTCTGATTCCTAAAGACAGAGACGGTGCCAGTCAGGGCCATTTTAATACACAAGGAAGGATTCTCTCTCTCTTTACACTAACACACACACACACACACACACTGTATGTTAACAGGAATTTTACACAGCCGCTCACACACATCACTAGGTTTCTCTAAAATGTATTCATTTTTTCTCAAAGGGAGCGTTAAATAATAGTTTAATAGTTTGCTCACATTGCACAAACCTACATTTAAGCCAACACTTACTGATACACACTTTGACTTCACTTCAAGCACTTTACTTTACATTTTGCTTTACTTTCCTCACTATTTTAGTTTCACACATGAAAATGCTCACACAATTGCTTTTTTAGTTCATATTGTCCTGGAGAACACTTTGCATCTGGTTGTGTATGTTCATATATGAGGTTCTAAAGCACAAAGACAGAGAGAGACACACATGCGCACACACTTCATGTGCAGCAATGATAAAACTCTAAAACTTGCTGGGGACCAACAGTACAGTGACCAATTCTGAAGAAGCAGATTTCTCTTCCCTGGCTTCTTTTACTTGCTCTAAATGGAAGCTTTATTTTTACATGCAGACGATTTCATCAACTACAGTTTCGTTTGAAGCAGATTGGTTATAAAACTGGGTTGGTTTTCAATACACAAATTAATCCTGTTGTATTTAGTGCATATCCCCCTTTGACACTGTAACCTACTTCAAAATCAGACTTGTGAATGTGTGTTGTATGAAATATTGTCTGGCCTGACATGGATGTGTGTATCCCCATGCGAAAGTGAGGATATTTTAAGTTCTACTAATTTTGTCTCTAAGCCACGTCTGTGATAAAGGGTCACAATAGTTTTAATTGTAACTGTTTTAAAAGTGGGACGTCAAGTTTAAACCCAAAGAATGAATGTTTTACCCACATTCCTCTTGTGTGTACACCCCACATAATTACAGTTATGTTGATTATGACAAGTGTTATGTCACATAAAATGTACATTATTGATTTTAGTCTTGGAAATTGGTTCCTTTTTATAAGAAAATAAAGGAAGAAAAGCCTGTGTGTTTTACTTAACAGGGTGATATTGACACTGGAAAGAAGATAAGAGCGCATTAGTCACAGCTGTGATTAAGGGTGCAGTCAGGGGGTTGAAAATCCAGGTTGTTTACAACACATATCTGCTGCATCACCTTGGGTTATTGAACATGACTCATGTCAGATGACATATTCCATAAAAACATCTATTTTGCCCTTAGATATGAGAATTGTGGGGGAAAAACAGTTTTGGCAGCAACTGCTCCAGCATTAAGAAGGCATCTGTGGCCTAGTTTTGCTGATTTAGAAAATGAAATAATAATTGTCAGCTGATTGTAAAAAAAAAAATAAAAATAATAATGTCTGTAATAAGCCCTGCTTACAACAGCAAGATACACTTATACAAATCTGCTATATTGAAAATTTATAGCAGTGTATTTAGATTTTAAAGCACATTTTCATATGAAATTTGAAGAACTAGTTACTTTATCGGTCAAGTGGTTTAGCCATTTTTATATACCCATAATAATTATTCCAGTCCTACTCTGAGGGGGTCTATTAACATTCCGTTAAAAAGTTAAAATTTGATACTTACTGGAGAAAATGCCCTGATTTGTTCTTGTTTGCACCTCGGGAATTTAGCGCCCCCAATGGGTCAATTTAGAAGTGTATTTACACAGGCAACTTTAGAGCCGTATGCCTGATTAAAAAAGAATTCTTTAGGTCACACCAAGTGTTGATGTCAGTATTGATGTCAGTTTCTACCATATTGCTTTTTCCATTTAAACATTTTCATCATATTGGACTTTAAAAAAAAGATTTTTATTGCTCATTACAGCCAATAGAAATCATAAGGTGAAACTGTCAAACAGAATGAGAGGTCATACCACAGCCATGGTTTGAATCTGTGGAAGCATAAAAAAAAATCTGTCTTGCTTGATCACTGGTGAGCAAATGGTGCGAATGTTTTCCCCACTGTTTCCATCCATCCTTTCATGGTTCATCTTAAACATTAAACTTACTTCATTTATTTTTAATCAGAGCACTCCTGTGACTCATTTAACTAACTGGCTTGGCCTGCCTCAGGGAAACACATGAGGAAAGCTAACACGTTTGGCTGACTGGCTAGATGTGGACCATATACCATCATAGCCTGCTCTGAGAATTCAGCACAGACTGTCACAGTCACTAATTTTAGACTTACAGCTGAGGACAACTAGGATTCCTGGAGAAATGCATGAGGAATAAGGAATCTGAAAGCCTCTGTCATGAGTAACTGAAACAACCCAGCAGCTCAGCCAAACACTGCACTCCTGAGTTTGTGACCAAACAGCATGCTAAATGTACTTCATGTTTTACCAGGTACTAGGACCATTGGAAACCTGGTAATAATTGGCTTTGCTGCACTTCTCAGGCCACTTATTTGTATCAATTAGTGATGTCAGATTTCCATGTAATTTATAGGAAAAACATTTAGACATGCTAACAAGTCATAGCATTAGTATTTCCTAGCAACTGTTTTAGAAAATACAACTTGCACAGGTACATACATCAGGTTGCCTTTAGGTGCTCAAAAACCTTCTCCTTTAGGTTTCTGGTCTAGCTATCATAACTTGATTCTTTGCTCAGGTCTTGCTCACTTCAAGAACTGACTGTTCTGTCTTGATTGGCTACATTTGAGGTAAAAGGAGGAAACTGGGTAATTTTTTAAAGGATAATTTATCAAAAAATGAAGATTTTGTGAGAAGTCATACATAAACTGGTAAAAATGTGAACAAAACCCACATAAATATATTGTAATCGTGTCATAGTTTTGTTTCTATTGTTCCTTTCTATTATATATTTACACATACATATTATATGCTGGAAGAAATTGCTGGTGCTTTTCTCTAGCAGTCATCTGGTACAAAATAGAAGATATGGACAATAGGCACCACAATTTTTTTATTACTTATGCCAACACTGCTATTACCAAACACAGATACAGTTTCAGGAACACTCTCCGGTTCACATACACAAACTAAGATACCCAGCTTTAACCTCACTGTAGATCTACACCTCTAAAAGGAGTGGCTGAAGTAAAGTTTACCTAATACAGTGGATGTGGCATAGTCCTCCATACAGAAGAATGTGGTTAGATTCCCTGTCCAGGCTAGCACCATGCTACACCAAGTTTTTGAGAAATATTCCTAATTACTAGGTTCCTAGATCCATTGCTTAAAAATCCATTGCCCACTCCAGCTCACATTCACACACTTTCACTCTTTTGGTGGCGAGTTGCACGTAACACATTCACGTAAAAAAATACACTCGGACTCTTGTACCAAGAGGGAAAAAAACTTTATTTTGGATCTAGATAATGCAATATGCATCTCAAAAGGACTGAGTTTGTAACAAAGCTACTTTGGTTACACAAGATTTTTCAGTTTGTTGAATCAAATTCAGTTACCATATATTTGATTGTGTGAATGGTCAGTTTGTTACCTTGAATTTATAGCATGTTTTTCACATTTTCAAGCTGAAATGATAATAAAGCCACTTTTGTCATTTATTTATATATTACAAATATTGCACACTCAAGTTGCATTTAGGCCGATGGTAATCAACATTTGGGTATACATTTCTGAACACATTCAGAAAATATATAGACAAATTATTGACAGTCACATCATGTACAGTATAAAATGGTTAATACAAAAGGCAAATGTCATTTGAGACAAAAATGCAAGTGAGCAAACTCTTGTTTCAAAGTGGACGCAGTAACCTCAGAGAGAGCAGGCTAACTCAGGGAGTGAAGGGAGTAGTGGTGTATGGTTTGGTGAAGCTATACAGCAAGGCTACTAATGCAGGGACTGGAGAGTATAGTTGTAAAATCTTGAGGACTGACATTGGGATGTTTCATTATGTGACCAGAGATATAAAATGCATCAGTGCCTCATGATAAACAATTTCATAATGAAATCTAAATGTAGTGGCAAAGTAAAGGCCTCAGGACACAAGGCTGCAGGATTGACAAGAAATAAAGATAATTAAGATAAACCTTTATTAGTCCCACAAGTGGGACTAGTTGATAAATTGTTAAAATATAAGGTAACACTTTATTGAAACCCACCTAACACTGACATAACCATGCTATAAACTTGTCATAACACATGTCCTATTCTGCCATGAGCTGTCATGCCAGATTATGTCAATAAATAAAACAGTGTCATTCTACTGTAGCTGATAATTGTAATATCTGGTGTAATATTTATCTGGTGTATATACATCTGGTGTATATGTTGTGACAGTTTATGTCACTTGCTAATTCAACACTGTAGCACCTGTCATGATGATCACCAGCTACAGTCATTTGAGACTGGACATAATATATCAAGACATGTTATGACATTTCTAACAGTATGTCTATGGCATAGATATATCAGTGTGATTTAGCAGGGTTTAAATAAACTATCATTAAATAAACTGATTATTGTTAATCACACCTTTTTCATGGCGGACGGTTCGGTTTAGGACATGATGGAAGAATCGGAACGTCTGATGATACAGTGACCACATTAAAACTGCTCAGTGCCAATGAAACGCATCTTACTGAGTTTCCTGATTTCAGTAAAGCCCGTAATGATATGGATGGTAACATTGTGCCGATGGGTAATTGATTTACCCTCCGTCCGTGTGGTGGTCAGGCAACACTGTTTTAATTTCAAATAGAAAAACAAGTCTGATTGGAACTCTCCTCTTTAAAAGAGGTGAGACACAAATGATACTTAGCATATAAAAACAGCAGAGCTGCCTACAGTGTTAGAGTAATTGGATGGCATATCTACTGGATATATTTGAGTGTATGTTTGTATTTGTGTGTGTGCGTGTATCAGTGTGCGTACAGCTCATCTGGCAGTGATCACTAAAGTACAAGGAGAGTTAAAAAAAGGGCACAGTACTGAGAACATGGGCACACACGGATTCACCTCTCTCCAAGCAAGCTTATGCATCTTTGAGTGATTGTGTGTATCTGTGTGTGTGTGTATGTGTGTGTGTGTGTGTGTGTGTATCTGTGTAAGTGTGTATGTGTGTGTGTGTGTGTGTGTGTGTGTGTAAGCAGTGCAGAGGTACATTCAGATTATCAAGACGGAGAACAAATGTCTTTACAACAAGGGTACTGCCACAGTCATTAACACACCTGCTTATCATAGCTACCTAAAAATGTCACATTTAGTTCACTGCGGTTTTTTGTTATTTTCTTAAAAACAAGGCTCCCCTTCAAACACTTCTAAATAACATACACAATTCTCCCTCTTTCTCTCTGTCTCTGTCTCTCTCTCTCTCTCCCTCTGCTAGTGCAAAGATGGGAGGCCCGTCCAACAGCACAGTTCGCTTCAGCCTCAAAAAAAAAAAACATTCGTAATAACGGTAATATCAGTGATTACAGTGATAATAACATATCCTAATAACAGCAATAATAAAACCACATTAGTAAAGATAATAAAAGTCCTAAACAGCAAGAATAAAAGGATTATTACAAGAAATGTGAGCTTCTTTTTTGTAAAAATACAACTAGAATACACTAGTGCAGAGAAAAGGAGAGGGCAGTCTAGCTGGATAAGGACGGAGGAGGAGAGGCAGAAGAGGAGAAGAATAGAAGGGGATTAGAAGAAGGGAAAGATAATAGGGACCTCTCATAGAGAGTCTCACATTGTAGTTTCTACGATGGTGTGGGTGTGTTTGCTGAGGGCATAAGTGCCATTGGGATCCAGGGGATGGAGCAGCTCACTGTTCTTCAGGCTGTACTCTTTAGGACGAGAGCTGGCCCCTCCCTTCACTGGGGCGGCCACGGCTTTGATCCGCTACGCAAGAAAAACACCAACCAGAAGACTTCGTTATAGGCAAGACATAGTGTATATAGAGCAGTGTTCCTGTATTCGTTACCATAAGAATGTGTTAATATAACAAGACACATTCAAATTTTTGGACTATCTCTACTGGCAGGTTCAACATTCTGCTTGCCCGATTACAGTCTTGCAGAGTATATATAGTGCTCATTTTTCGCTTAAAACCTATTACTAGCATTACTTTAAAAAAATGTTTTAATAAAATATTAAAATGTTTTCACCATGATGGGGTTTGATCTCTTACTTTCACAAAAAAATTTAAAAATGTCAACCAGGCAATGATTTGCACCTTTGCTGTAAGCGATTTAGAAATTCACTTGTCCTGCATATTCAGGCAGTCCTTGTTGGACACTGATTGGCCCCTTCATCATGAAATGTTCAAACAATTTGTCATGTGGTGCTGCATAATTTTTAATTACAAATCTCGTTGAAAATAGCACTGTTCTAAAGCCATACAACGATGAAAGACAGTTATATTGTGTGATTATGGTCTGAGCTCCACTGTAATTATCTTGTTTGCTGTCAGTGCAGCTTAGTGTTTCCTGCAGACACTGCAGAGTAAATACCGGTTGACTGATCCGAGACTACAAATCTAAGCAAAATGTGTCAGTACTCACCATAAAATAAAATTCATGAAACTAAATTATAAAAGCCAATCTACATTCAAGCAGTATAAAATCTAAAACACGTTTTTATGTTTTGAAAATGTGCTTCAGTTTGGTATAGAAATATATATAATCTCATCTATATACATGATGCACTATTGCAAAGTAATAGTGCACTAGTGCATCATGTTGCAGACATATATGATGGCTGAGTTAATGTATGAATAAATGTACAAATGTTGTGTATTCACCTCAATCAGCGAGCCATCCGACTGGATAATTTTGATGACGACCACCATGGGGATGCAGATCATGGAGGCCAAAGCCAGAGACCAACCCAGTCCAATTGACCAATCAGGATACTCATACACCTTGTTATAGGTGAGGGGCTTATATTTCACCAATGAGAAGACAAAACAACCCTGAAAGGAGAAGAAGATGGACATTAACAACGCAGAACATACCTGTAGATTATCTACTGCCTAAGATGCACACGCACACACACTTACCACACACAGGACAGGTGTGATCAGCGTCCAGCTCCATTTCATCCAAACGTTTGGTCTGTAGCCAATCATGTCCTCAATAGCATCGTAGAAATTATCAGCGCCTACAATACCACACACACACACACACACACACACACACACACACACACACACACACACACACACACACACACACACACA
>JBBPCW010000014.1:13641079-13656669 GCA_037974425.1 Phenacogrammus interruptus | reverse complement strand
CACTATAATACAATGTGTGTGTGTGTGTGTGTGTGTGTGTGTGTGTGTGTGTGTGTGTGTGTGTGTGTGTGTGTGTTATAAGGACCAACCTGACTGTCTAGGCCCAGCAGCAGAAGCATGATGAAGAAGAGTATAGCCCAAAAAGTGGGCAGTGGCATCATAGTAACTGCCTTTGGATACGCAATGAAGGCCAGCCCAGGACCTGAATGAGACATTACATACAAATGAACAAAGTTATCAACTGTAAAGGCCTACGAAAAGAAAGGTTTAAAGCAGGAGTGTTTGTCTCCATTCCTCCCACCTACTACACCTCAGTTATCTGCAGAACAGAATCAAGAAAGTTTGACCACCAAACTGTGGCGGAGTGTAGTCAGTAGGAAGATACAATAATAACGGTGCTAAAATACATTTTTTACACTTTTCTAAATATATCATGAAAACTGTAGGCTGTTTGAAAGCCCTTCAATTTGTCATTAGGGATTCATTTCTGAAAGAAAATGTTGCTCTCTAAAGTTTGCCCATGTCTGTAATTGGGACCTTGTTTGTGAGGAAATCCATCAGCAAAATGTTTTATGTTTTTATGTTTTAAAGTCCTGTGTGGTTCCACGTGACACCCTGAATGCAGTCTTTAGGATCTGCTCAGGATTCACTCTACTGGTAGTATTGTTTCATTCTATGACCCTTAGTTAACCATAATATGGCCTTATTTTCTGAGATAACGTTGCTGCCCTTCGATCCTGAGCATACCTGACTCAGCCACATCAGCGATGGCCACGCCCTGCTCCTGCGCCATAAATCCCAGCACAGAGAAGATGGCAAAGCCGGACACGAAGCTGGTCCCACTGTTCAGGCCTCCAAGCAGCAAGCAGTCCCTACACAAACAAACACGTTACTGCTGTATTATAATATTGTTATAATGAGGTGACACTGAATTTCAATGATAATATAATAACAGTAACCATAAATCTAATTGTTTCGATTCTATGAAGAAACCAACCCGCCCAAACACACTTACCTGTAGCAGTTATATTTGTACTTATTGTAGCTTCCCAGTGAAGTCATTGCACCAAGACAAATAGCATAAGAAAAGAAGATTTGAGTCCCTGCATCAATCCACACCTGGGGAGCGAGAGGGTGAGAGACAGGGTGAGCTTAGGACGCTTCACTAAAAATGTTTTTTGTGCACCAAAGCACAAAACACAATTTGTTAAAGGCAACTTTAAGAATCCTAAGAGAGCAGTGTACAGTCAAGGTTGAAAGAACTGTGTCTAACATACTCTGCTCTAATACATTTGCACACTTCAGATCTTGTTTACACTTGTGTCGTTTATTTACATATACAGTACATTTTTCTACATATTTCAATACTTAGTTTTAGCGTTTATTTTTTCATTAATGTGCAGACATTTTAGGGGCCTTTCACTACAAATTGTACTTGTTTAACTGTGCATGTGACAAATCTTGAATCTTGAATCTTAAATATGAAAGCGCACACACACACACACACACACACACACACACACATACACATACACATACACATACACATACACATACACATACACACACACACACACACACACACACCTCAGGGTCCTGCAGGCGGCTCAGGTCAGGATACAGGTAGAACTTGATGCCCTCAGCAGCACCAGGCAGAGTCACTCCACGCACCAACAAGATAATGAGCATGAGGAATGGAAAGGTAGCAGTAAAATACACCACCTGAAGACAGAGAGAGGGAGAGAGAGAGAGAGAAAGAGAGACAGAGAGACAGAGAGAGACAGAGAATTTGAAACATTCATGCAATAACACTGCCTAGAATCATTGTACACATAATGACTGAATCCTGTTCAGATACACAAGCACTTACATATTTTGTCTATCTATTTCCCGCATGCAGATGTCATTCTGATTAAAAAGTGTACATGCACAGACTCTCACATGCGCCTTTCCTCCCTTTCTAATTTACCCCTCTATCCCACTGTCATCCCACCATACCTTCCTCCCTCCCTCCCTCTCTCCCACTGTCTCACTTTGCCAGTGGATTTAACCCCTTTCCAGATGCAGAAGAAGCAGATGACCCAGACGGCCAGCAGACAGAGGGCTAGATCCCACTTCAGCTCACCGACCTCATCAATCCCCGACGAAAGACTGAGGACATTGCGTCTGGGGGACAGAACACAACACCACATTGAGTTAGAAAAAAAAGAGAGAGACAGTGTTAGCAAGAAAGTGCTATAAAAAGAGAGAGATTTTTGGGGGGATTATCCATACTTTAAACATGTATGGATAATCCCCAAACTGCAATGGGAGTCATAATTGCCTTTTATCTTGTACACATTAGAACACTCGTAGATTACTCACTCCCAGAACTCTGTGACGGGTGAGGTGAGATTGGTGGCGTTAGCGGAGAGCCAGAGAGTTTTGTTCTTGCGGATGGTGTCCTCCACACAGTTCTCTGTGTTCCAGCTGTGCCTGCAGCGGGCCCATGGCAGCTCCCTCTGAAAGCACTGCAGCAGGTAATACAGGCCCCACGCCAAAATCACGATGTAGTAGATATTCAGCAGGGAAACAATCACGATGGAGGCGTAGCCGATTCCTGCCACACACAAACAACAAAAAGCACGTTTTGTTAATTGGGTGAGAATGTGTGCTCATGTTTCATTGCATCCCTATAGTTAAATGATGTTCTACAACTCTGTAGAGTTTAGTTACTACAGTCAAGTTTAACACTCCCAACTAACAATAGCCCTGAAGGCAGGCAAATTTACAAGATCTATTCCAAACGGCCTACTATTGCACTAAAATAATTGGCATTTGTTAGTTAATGCAATCTAGAACTTGTAAAACTGAGCTGATTTAGTTTTATTCTCTTTGGCAAGCAATGCAGAAAACTCATAGTGACTAGTATACATTTTTTAAAGCTAAAAACAGTAACAGGAAACATCTTGAAGCCTCAGTTGTGCCATGAGTGAAGAGGGATTGGAAGCGTGAGCTTCCTTTGCTTGCTAGCTACAATAGCCTAATTTCTCTAGCATTAATTCTAGAATTAATATGAGAGAAGAAAGGAGACGGCAAACATGCCTTGGATGATCTGAATTTTATCTCAGCTGTTTTAACCTTACAGTGCTACTACGACTCTCAGCTCAAAGGAGTTTTCTGTAACAAAGCCAAGCAAAGAGCATTCCATCAGCAGGCGACAGAGCTCTCAAAGACATGGCCACAGCTGTGCCTTTTATTTTAAGCCCAAAGGTTCATCATCCATTGGGCACCAGATTTCCTGCCCCAATGACCTCTAAATGTTGTTATATTGGTATTTTAAGGTCAAGGGCAGCAAAACAGCAGTGAGCCAGGTTAATTACAGCATCACACTCAGCCTGGACGGTGGCATTCACAGCTAGCGTTGTGACAGCTGCCTCTGTAACCCAAAAGGAGAGTGTGAGTGTGAGTGATGCCTTGCATGGGTATTTGTGTGTGTGTGTGTGTGTGTGTGTGTGTGTGTGTGTGTGTGTGTGTGTGTTTAAAGATGTTCAGCTGCTCCAGTTTTACATGACGTTTGTGAGGTAAAAGGGCAACAGAATGTTGGGTGGGGACAAAGTGATTTGTAAATGCAGAGAGATTGCATTCAGTCTGTTGAAGTATAAATAGCAAGGCTCAAGAGGGTCACTAGTGCACAAATGCACGTACACTTTTTCCACAGAGTGCGCATTTGCAGAAAATGCATGCACTAATACAGAGTGTGTATATCTTTGCTTATATCATGGCTAATGAAACTTGTCCATTGTTTTCCAAAAACTACATGTTTTCAAATGTATATACATATTAGTTCTATTGTGAGGCAGAGCCTACATGGATCGGACTAGGTTGTCCAGTATATGCCACAGATGCTTGATCAGACTGAGCTCAATTTGGAAGTGAATTTGGAAGCCAGGTCAACGCCTTGAACTCTTTGTCATGTCCCTTAACCCATTACTGAGCAATTTATGCAGTGAGGTGGAGCACATTATCCTGCAGAAAAAGGCCAATGATATTAAAAAAACCATGGCCAAGAGAGTTGTTCTGGGTCTGCATCAGCGTTTAGGTGGATGGTGCCTGAGAACGTAACGTAAGGGACAATATGAATATTGCCATCCACATGATTTAAAATTGAACAATTTTCTCCGGGATAAATAATGTTTTCTGAATCTGATTCTGATTTAAAAGAAAATGTGATTAATCACACAAGCCAACTTTCTTCCATTGCTCAATGGTTCAATTCTCATGCTCATGTGCCTATTGTAGGTGCTTTGAGTGAATTAGGGTCAGTAAGGGCACTCCGACCAGTCTGCAGCAATTCTGCCCCATATGCAGGAAACTGCAATCTCTCTGCCACCTTTTTGTTAAAACTAGCATTAATCTTTTCAGCAATCTGTGCTACTGAATGTACTATTATATTATGAAGAGAGTATAATTAGTCCTGTTTAATTTGTTTTAGTGCAATGCCAAATATAAATAGTTCAGTATATTCACTGCAATCAGTTTTATTTATTTTTTTAATGTGACATTGTGTTTTTGTCTGTATTAACGCATCAAATGCAGGCCACATTTTAAAAAACGTATTACATTCTGTAAATTAACTGTCAAGGGTATGCAAACTTTTGCACACAATTGTATAATAGATGGGGATCAAATTGTTATTATGTACAGGTACTTTTGGACCATTTTTATTGGTAGATTCAATATGAATATTTCACACAATGTGAAGGGCAACTGGAGTATTCAAGTTTAGGTACAGGGGTAAAGAGGCTTCACGGTTGTTTTCGAACAATCAGAGTTTTTACACACTCATTAGCCCAGCCACACCCAATGTTTTCCATATCTCTCTCTGTCTCGCCTTCACTCTCTCGCTCTCTTGCACACACTTTTTCTTTCCCTCTCTGCAAACAGATGAAGTGCCATTGTCAAATGTGTCTTAGTCATTGCTGGCTGCTGTTGCCATGGCGATGGAGATTCCATCACGTCCGAATATGAAGCTGACTGGTGGAGTTTGGGTATTAGTCAGCCGGTGTGTGTGTGTGTGTGTTCTGTTGAACTGGGACAAGAGAAGAGAGGATGCTACAGTAATAACACCAGTACAGTGTCCTGGATCTTTTTAAGCTGTTCATGTGAATGAAATTAAGAGATGCAAATGGAAAAGAGAACACAGAACAGGTGTGTGCGTATGTGTGTGTGTGCGTGCATGCGCAAGGGAGGACAGAACATGCTGCTGTGCAGAAAGTGAGCCCCAGGACTGAGAGCAGACTCTAAAGACAGAGGAGCGTCTTTAGCTGTTGCCTAGCAACCACTGGACCAATAACAGCTTGGACTGCTCAGGCACTGAAAGCAGGTCGCTTTCAAGATCTGATCAAGCAATCCAGCCAATTACTGACCTTGTCTCCCACACACACAAACCCCATTTATATGCACAAAAAGAAGGGTGTGGTTATGTGAACATGCAGATGCCTGAACCCTGTACACTATCTGACACAACACTGTATTTGCTCTCTGTACTGTTTTTGCTTTTTTGATGGCCATCCTGTATTGTATTACTGAATTGTTTGCTTTTTTAATTTTCAAAGCCTAGTCCTGTACTGTTTTGTATCTCTGCGTACTTTTCAGATGGTCGAGAGGGCAATCTATAACATTTACTTGACTTTACATTTACTTAATGGCATGTTCCAAATAAGGCATTTGCAGTTGGCAGTTTGGAATAGAGCTATCAATTCTGTAACCATGGCCTTTGCCTGACTTGTGTATCAGAAATGCAAATAATGTTGGAACACAAAAAACTGATACTGCATCTCATTTTAAGATAAACAGCCTTAATAAATAGTCCAGTCTGGCGTAGGAGTGGTGTTAAAGATCTGTAGGTCAGTTGGTAATGTGTACAACACTAAAGTACTTGAAAGATCAGGTACATTACACCTATTATGTTAGCTGGATGTAAAAACAAATATCAAACCTTTTTTATTTGCATGAAACATCCACATTCAAGCAGTAAAAATGGTCAGAATGCTCATTCCTATGCTCACTAGTCTTTGCTGTGCTTCCAGCATTGATATGATCTAATCAGTATGCAGGTTGATTGGGCTGTTCTGGCGGCTGTTTGCATAAAATTTAATTCATCTAATAGTTCTCGGAGTGGATATGAGCTCATCTTTGATCTGCTCAAACTGAGCCAGCTGCAAGAGGGCTATTGTTAATCCAGGAAATGATTTCTGATCTCCAGTATTTCACAGTCGACCTATTTTATAGATGCTTTATCGCAATGAGTCTGAATTCTCATGGCTCACTGACTTTTCAGCACAGCTTCAACACCCCCACAAATTTGGAAGACTCTCCTTGTCTTTACATGTGTTGCTACTGCTTTCCCTCTGCCTCATTTGCTTTCTCTCTCACCAGTGAAGATGGGGCAGAGTTTCCCCCAGCAGGTGATTCCTCCTTCAGAGGTAAACTGGCCCAGCGCCACCTCCAAGAAGAACACAGGAAGCCCTCCTCCAAACAGGAAGATGAAATAAGGGATGAGAAATGCACCTGAGAGAGAGAGAGAGAGAGAGAGAGAGAGAGAGAGAGAGAGAGAAAGAGAGAGAGAGAGCAAAGTGAAACAGGTAAACAATCAACAGGTAAGTAACACTGGTAGCTGAAAGAAACATTAGCATAGTTAAAAAGAAAAAAAACAAAAAAAACAAAAACTAAAAGTGGGCATCCTTTTACCCAATTCAAACATTTATAAATACATAGGAAATGCTTAAATCCTTAAAAGGCCAGCAGTCAAACTGGTAAGGAAAGGCAGTGGTTACAGCAGTGTTTTTTTTTTTTTTACAGCTGTAAAAAAACCAAAGATTTTTACAGCTGTTGGGCCAGAAAAGGTAGCCCTTGACGTTGAGGTGAAAGAATTAACATTTTTAGATCATATTTACACCACACAAGTCAGAACAGTCCCGCTACATAAGCTTTATTTACGAAAACAGAGGAAGCAGTGAGTCACAGCTCAAAAACACAAAGTCACCATAACATTATTTTCTCTTACTAAGCAAATACAGACACACAAGAATATGCCATTGTAACTGTGGAAAATATCTATGTGCCATGAGTGTTTATTCTTGTTTTACCTTGGTGTCAGTGTTTATAAGCAGGAAATAGCAAAAAATGAAAGGATAATCATTTTATGGTTCATTCCAATGAAATTTGGGAACATTTTATCCTTATCCTGTACTTTTTAGAAAGATTTCTTGCAATGGCAATGAAAAAAAAAACAAAACAGAAAACGCAATCAAAGCTATTCTTCCAACACTGACCTCCACCATTCTTGTAGCAGAGGTACGGGAAACGCCAAACGTTCCCTAAACCTACGAACCCCCCGGCCACGGAGAGCAGGAAGTCCAGCTTGCTGGCCCATTTCTCCCTCTGTGGAGGCTTCCCCTCAGCCTCGTCCTCCGGACGCGTGCCTGGGCTTTTACCTGGAGATGGCTTCAGAGTGTCTTTGTGGAAATCCTTCAGACACTGCAGCTTCTCTTTTTGTGCCATACTAGACCGAGAAAGAGAAAAAGAGAAAACACACATTCCAGATGTGCACATGCATAAGTGTAAGAGTAGATGCGTGAAAGTTCACTAAAGTGGTTTTATCACCTTTACAAACACAACTACTACACTCTGTACACACCATGTAAATACTGTAGGGAAGTGGTTCAACTTGGATAACCTATAACTTATATCCTTATCTCTGGTGTGCACACATGACCTTGTTCGTGTCATGAGAAACACTCATTTCTCAGAAACAATAACTTTTCTGGAGACGGAACAAACGGTTTTATTGTAAGTCACTATATCAAAATTGCAGCACAAGTCATTTAGACCATTTTTATTCGCTTGTTCATTGTCTTCTAACAATCTAAAGGCAAGATTTAAAAAACAATAAAAAGGTTTTCTTATGACATTAGAAACTATTCTCTTCCACATTTACACACAATGTACAGAAACAAACAGTTCTTACAAAAATACGAGTGTTGGTCAAATTACATGTTTTGTTGATATTCTATAAAGCACACATATAAATATGCTAATTTGGCTGCAAAAAGTATTTGCATGAGTTTAACATATTGAAAAAGCCCCAAAATGTGCCATATGGTTACATTCAGTAGATAGTGATTGTGCAACAGTGTCTTCCCTGTAGAGAATGTACCTATCAACAAAACATAATTTGGGCAAAACTCTTGCAACTACATGTTATTTTACAGATCCTACAGAAGCATATAATTATTACAAAAAGCTGCCAAAACCACCAAGAGAAGAACGGAAGAGTAAGGAAGAATTAATGGATGAAAGAGATTACAGATTACATTTGAACAAAATGAGGGGCTGCAGAGGGAAGACTGAATCCACTTTAATTACGATGGAAGGACGGAACAGGACTACACCAGAGGAGAGTAGGGAAAAGGCTCTGTCTCCAAAGCGGTGGAGGTTGGCCTGAAGGTCGACTAGCCAATTGTCAGCATGTGACAGGACTGGCCATGTTGAACAAAGTCAGAGATCAGAGGTTAGACATGTGGGCAGGATTTTTCAGCTGCTGCACTCTTTTGTGGTGAAGATTCCTGCAGTCAATCCCTGAGAACGTGTAGCAGCATTCTCCACAAGTTGGAGTTAGAAATCCTGAGCTCATGTTAACGAGGCATGCACTGAAATTGATTTGACTGGAGATAAATTCATGGATGAGTGATTACAGAGAGAGCGAGACAAAGAAAGAGAGAGAGTGAACAAACAACCTGTTTTCTGGACATTATGGAGGTGGGAAAAGAATTGGCAGTTTTTTAGACAAGTCATGGTGTACAGCATGACTCTTATACAGGAGCATTTCATATAAGCATTTCATTAACTCATTAACTGTCTTCAGAAGATACATTTCTTTTATTATCACATTACATCTAATACTAGATCGTAACTACTCTTTAAATTAGTTTAGAATATTTTAAAGTACTTTTCCCTCTGACTGACAGATCCCTTTACAGCTTCCTTTCAGTATCCAACCATTATGTGAAGTGTTTAACAGCTATCACCTTCTAAGATATGACCAAAACAGGTTTGATTAATGTACAAAAAATGAATCATTAATGTTTTTCTGTGTCACACTAGTTTTACAACCACAGCTTAGAAAATCAAAAGTGGCGTTTGTATGAGATCACCCAAATCCCTATTTAAAGCTTTTACTTAGAAGTGTAAATACACTGAGAAAGCTAGATCTTTGTCCTCAAACCAAATTGCATTCACTGTCAACTCAAATAGAACACTCACAAACTATGAGGCTGGCTTCACTGGTAAGTATTTGGGTCACATTAAAGCTATAGGGGTTAGATTCTTCTATTAAAAAGCTATGAGGGCAAAATAAAACTGTTGTTGGGTGCTACTGGCTGCCATCAACATGGCGCATATGTGTTTTCAAGGAAGCTATTCAATTTTATAAGAAAAAGCTTCGAAAACAGGATAACCAAACGGTTAGATTGTCATAGTAATAACAAGTGCCATCTGGGGAGCATCCCCCTTGTGAGTCCAGCTGAATTCAAAGCTTACTTACTGCTTTGAAGCATGCAAAACATGAGGCAGCATTTGTTTGAGGTGTTAACATCCAATCCATTCTTCTTGAGGACTGGGGTAGGGGTGAGGGGGGATTTAGCAGTTGTGTAAACAGAAATGAAGGAGTGTCAGACATTATTGATGAGGGACTTCTAGGATCATTTACTATCTCAGATAATGGAACGTCCTGTTCTTGTTAATCTCCTAAACTCCACAATAGTGTTCAAGAGACAATTATAATGCAAGCGCTATAGATGTTTTTAAATGCAGAGTACATGTATCTCTAGGTTAGCACATTTCTCACAACTGGGTCTGTTTGTTCTTCTGCTGTCTGAAGTTGCGCTATTATCTCAAATAGCTCTGGGTTACTTTTTCTTTTCTTTTCTTAACTTTGAGGTTGAAACAGGATTTAATTATGTGGCTGTTTGCCAGTCTAGGAAATGTTTGGAGGTAAGCAGGTCTAATATTAGGTAAGTGGCTTTTCAAGAGAGAGGTTTTGTGATGGGAGGAATGGGGATAATGCTGCGGATTTTTTCTCAGTAGAAACTTAAATATATGAATCCCAGAGGGCAAGTCATTGTGTTCTGTTAACACACTACTGGCACATGCTCTTGACGTTTTGTTCTTCTAACTTACAATTCAATGGGTGTCATCATCGTACAGTCAGCATACATTCAAACAGACATGTACAATCTACATACATGCGAGAGGCAAGTTAATTACATTCATGTCACACACTGTGGTTTGCATTTATTTTAGATTGCTGAAAGCACATGGTCTGTAGAAGGCAAAATGTATGTTAAAAGATTTAGGGAAGTCAGTATCTAGTTGCCATTGTGGTATCCTTCAAATAGCCAGATGTGTTCAAATGGTGAAGCTGAGGAAGATCGGGTTGGATTATATCACTGGGATGATTTGATATTGCAGGAAATTACCTTGACCTGAAGCTAAAACCCTACACCTTGAGCAAATGTGAGCAGAGAAAGGGAGCTGGATAAGCTAATACCAGATAGTAGAAAAACTACTACAGCTGATTCATACACGACTCAGTGTGACCATTTGTGAAATGTATATATGGAATGACAGAGAGAGGTAAAAGAAGGCCAAGAGTGATCATTTGAATTCAGAGAGAAAATATTTTTGGCTAGTTTAGCTGGGTGATAGAGAAGAACGGGAATTCTGCAGAAGAATTCAGACTCAATTATGTGACTAATTGGCAAATGGTAATCAGCAAGATCAACAAAATCCAAATTGTTGCAATCATATATATCAGCTATGCAGCACATCAGCCAAGATATGTGCAAGATGAAGACAGCTATGTGTCCAAATAGACTGTATTACACTGGTGGCAAGATGAGTGTTTGGAGGCTGGTGGATTACTGCTGATTAGGGGTACAGGATGAGAGCGGGTTAGTTCAGGTCAGCCATAGAAGTCTAGGAGAGAGAAAGCCACAGAAGAGAATCCCGGGAGAAATGTAGCAGCATGGTGATTATCCATAGAAAATCCAGAAAGGCTGGCCCTTAGAACCCATGCTGTCTGGGGTAGCAGAATCCAGTAGGCCCGCAGTGATGGAACCAGCTAGCCAGCATGCTGTTCTCGCAATTGAAGCGCATCCCCGCAACCAATGAGATGAGCGAGGGGGGAAAGGGAGCAGAGACTTACTCAGAGGGGGCGAGCTGGTGGTGGCTGATGTTCGGCATATTGGCCTGGTTTAAACTGTGAAAGAGCGAGGCTGAAACAACACAGTGGGGGCTGTGAGGCTGGGCGAATAACTGCTAATCCAACGTAGAAAAACACAAGGGTTCTGTGAGGACACTTCTGAACTTCAAGGCAAGAAGAGCATAATCCAATGAGCCAGGACAGTTGGGTTTAAAATGGACAAAGTCAGGTAAAAGAAAAAAAAAAACCCATAACATACAAAAATGCTGGCTTTAGTGTCCTGGTATATTTTAGGTGATCTGTCTCTTTAATTTTCTAAATAATATAGTATCAAGTGAAAGCTAGAAGTACAATAGACTAGATGACATTAAACGGGTCAGCTAGCATGCCCCTATCTAGGAATAGACACACTCAGCTCTCATACATATATTCTCCAATTTGCTGTGATAATCTTTGATATCTGTTAAAGAGAAAGTGCCTAAGAAAATGTTTAAATCATGCTGAAACAGCTCCTAAAACAACAATCTTCCTGTTCCCAGGTTTGCCATTTTTTGTTTGAACTCACTTGCCCTCATGGGCTTAGAGGAGAATTTGCAAGCAAAACTACTTAGGGCACCTTTAAGTAAAACATTCCTCATGGCATTATGTAAAAAAAATTCCAAGCGGGATTACTGGATGTGATTTGAAGTCCTCTGCGGCTTTCAAATCCCATTAACCCATGTGACGGTAACCAGAGTCACCTTGTTTCTTTTACGAAATTTGAGCGTTCAATCACTAACTAAGTGCATGATCATTCTGGAATATGGGCTAATGTCTAGGTGGCTTTGACCTTTAATCAGACAATGCTATTCGCTTTATAATAGTCCTATTAGTAATAGTAATAGAGTGATACCATCATTTTATGGCAGACTACTTGGGCAAAGTGTTTTGGCTTTATAGCAGCAATAGCTTGGCTATTAGGTTTGGTTATAAGGCTTTAACTTCTGCCCATCCAAAGAACGGTTTCTATTAAAGGGCCTAGATCCAACATTTCCCACTAATTACATATCTTGAAGTTCAAAGCAGTCATCTTTCATTTTTTTTTTTTTCATGATTATTTTCTGTATGCCTTAGAAAACAGATGGTTTTGTTACTGGGCTAAACTACAACTTCAGCAAAAAAAAAAAAAAAGGGTTAAATTTCTATGGGACAAAGTTTGTTGCTATATATAAACATAGAGATGTGTTCATGACATCACAAAACAATTTATTCAAGTTTAGTCTCTATATCAGAAATAATGGCACTTAAAAAAATAGACCATCGGAATACAAAGAAAAACTCACACTGGTCAACTATCAAAGACGCTCAGCCAGTACAAAGAATAAACCCACAAACATCTTCACTTGATTAGAATAATGGAGACTGGAAGATGCTGTGTAGCCTACAAAGCATGAGGAGAAATGTCTTGGGTTGTGTCAATCCCATTTTTCTCTCTGGAGCGTCATCGGCATGTAAGAGTTTAAAATAGAGCCCCAGTTTTGTGTCAGGCATTTGGCCTTGTGTGTTTCCATCGGATGAACATCAGGTCAGCTTGGGTGAAGGATCTTTTATCAAGTTATAAGTAGTCTTCACAATATCCCTGCAAGGTCACCTTTTGTCAAACCATTAAAGCACTTAATCAAACAAACTTAATAGATATATCCCAGACTGATATCTTACCACAGCACATGCTGTAATAATATTTTTGATGAGGAAATAGTTTTAACCATGACATCTGTGCCTAGTTAACCCATACTAAATAATTCACTCCTGTTCAACACTGTCTTCATAGCTTTAGTCTCCATAGCTTTATTATGAAATACAATCCTGATCAATATTATCGATAAACAGGAAGGCTATGTACATGGACACATCTCAGTTTATAGCCTAGCATCTCATTCAGGCTACAGCTTTCACAGATAAAACCACTGAACTGTTGAGAATGTTGAATTCTTGTATATTATATGAACTGGAAGTATTCATTCATATTCAACAGTTGTGTCTAATATACATATATTTAAAAAGGAAATGAATGGACTGCCAACTATAGCGTACACTAGTCACTAGCGTAATCAACAAATACAGCATTAAAAGTATGAAAATAACAAAGAAACATATTGTATCCAAGGAGCTACATGCCATCTACTTTGAATTTTAAATCAATACTTCAAATAAAGGTCCCAGTTAATGCCTACAACAACCATTTCATTTTTGAAAAGGCAGCACAATTCAGTCATTGAGTTGTAATGTTAATCAGGGTGGCTTGATGTCAAATTGTAAAGAAATGTAGTGACTCTTACGTAGTGGCGAAAGGAATCAAAGGTTGCAGTGTCAAACAATCCTTTTTTACTACTCTAAAGGACTCATTTCCACATAAAACCTTGTACTGGTTATACTGATAATATCAGAAAAGTGGTGATTCTGATCAAATTTGATTTTTTATGCAAAACTTTGAATTTTGAAAAAGGCCTACACTACAGTCTTTCAGTCTTTCAATCTCAGAGCTACCAAAACTACTTGGGCATCAGCTGACATATTCGCAATCATCTCATAAATGAACTTTTATTGAGGTTGTAAACACATTAAATAGACATCTGGTTCACATCACTGTGAACAATGCCAATTCAGACCATTACTAACCTTACATAAAAACATTTTTTAATAAAAGCCAAACAATATCAGAATCTCAAACAAGTGTCTGCCACTGGGGGCAGGAGTGGGGAATATGCAAATTCATACCTCGGCCATTAACATACTTTATTCAACAATTATGACCAGCAGGTTTCAGATTGGTCCACTGAGAATACAACACACTCACTTCAATTCCTCGAAAACATCTTCTCAAAACCCCTAGAATTCAGGGACCATCTGTCTTTGTAATATATAAGTGTCCCAAGGTGAAGAGCAGAAGGAGGAGGAGGAGGAGGAGAGAAGGGAGAGGAGGAGGAGGAGGAGGAGGAATGGATAGGATGAGGAGAGGAGGAGATGAGGAGGAGAGGGAGAGCAGCAGAGGAGGAGAAGAGTAGGAGTAGCAGGTAAGGAGGAAAGAGGGGAAGAGGAGGAAAGGAGGGGATGAGGAGAATGAAGAGGAGATGGAGAAGAGGAGAAGAGGAGAAGAAGAGGAGAGGACCATGAGAAGTAGAAGGAGAGCAGTTGGAGGAAAGTAAGGGGAAGCAGGTGAGGGGGAGGAGTAGAGAAGGAGAGGAGAAGAGGAGAGTAGAAGGAGAGGAGAAAGAAAGGAGAAGTGAAGGAGAGGAGGAGAATGAGGAGAGGAGGAGCTGACTACAGAAGGGGTAGAGGAGGAGAGAAGAAGATAAGGGGAGGAGGAGAGGATGAGGAGGAGATGAGGAGGAGGAGAGAATGAGATGACTAGAGGAGGAGAGCAGGAGGAGAGGAAGAGAGAAGGGGGGATGAGGACATGAGGAGGAGAGGAGGAGAGAAGGGGAGGAGGAGAGAAATGGAGGAGATGAGGAGGAGACGAGGAGAGAAGGGGAGGAGGAGGAGGAGGAGGAGATGAGGAGAGAAGGGGAGGAGGAACTGAGGAGATGAGGAGAGAAGGGGAGGAGGAGATGAGGAGGAGAGGATGAGAGAAGGAAAGAATAGGAGGAGGAGGAGGAGGAGGAGGAGGGAGCGCGAAGACTTAAAGAAAAAGAGCACAAAAGAGGCTCCGTGCTTTAAAAAGAGAGAGAAAAACAGAAGGGACTGACGGTCATACCCAATTCCAGTGGCTTTCCAAAGCTAAACCTAAGGATTAAGATCTGACTGCCCCGAAACACACTTGAATGAAGAGAGAACTCAAATAATAAATATTTCCAATGAACACGAGCAGTTTAGACATCGTCCCATAGAAAAAAATACATGGAATACTCCAAAATATAGATCAATAACAATCATACAAATATATGGATCAACAATAATATTAATAATAAACATTCACACCTAATTGTCTTAATGAGCCGGCATGTCACTTACCTGTCGGTTAGTTTTATTGCTCGAGTCTTGTTCTCTTTATGTCGCGTTGTAAATAAACGAGCAAATCAAAAAATGTTCTTTACGCCCTCTTTCCTTCTTTCTTTCTTTCTCTCTCCCTCTCTTTCTCTGTCCCTCTCTCTCTCCCCCCAACCTTCGCGTCTTATATGGGGAGCGCGTGTAATATCTGAGAGAGTGGAAAAACACCAGACTCTCCATGCAACAGGAGTGTGTGCTCTTAAAGAGACATGCACACGCACGCACACGCACACGCATACACACACACACACACACACACACACACACACACACACACACACACATAGATGCGCGCGCACTCGCACACATAGACAGATGC
>JBBPCW010000014.1:13594205-13628586 GCA_037974425.1 Phenacogrammus interruptus | reverse complement strand
CAAACTTTTGATATTGTACCGTTTGAAAAATAATAAATACCAGTATTTTCACAGTACCGGTATACCGCACATCCCTATTGTGTGTATATTTATATCATTACTATTAAAAGAAAACCTCAAAAATGGTAACTTTATGGGAAAATGAATTACAATTTAAAAAAACAAAACAAAAGAACAAACAGAAAGGCAGCACAGGGTTTGTTGCAGCAGTAAAGCATATCTGTTTTGACTTTTTGCTGACTTTTTAGTTTTATATTGGGTTCATAACTAGTGGGAATAACCACTGTCCAGTCACCAGATGAATACGGTCAGTCAGCTGAAAAAAAAATTCAAAGGGTTTTTTGCTCATTCCTAACACATCTAACTCACTCATCAGCCTAGTGCTAATTCCTCTAAAAGAGTTTAAGCACACTTCTGGATTTGGATTTATTGGAGCTCTGATGTGGTGCTTACAGTGCTTGCAGTACAATTATTCTATCCGTTTTTGTGTATTTCACTCTAAAAGAATCCAATCTTCAGGTGAAATGTAATATGAGACAAAGAGCACATGAGGAAACACTAAACAGTTGTGCATTTATTGAAGGGAAAAATGTTTTACAACACCTGTATCACCCACGGTAATCCCGTCCTAAACTAAATTACCAGTTGTCACCTTTTGGCTGCAACAACTGCAACCAAAAATGTCCTTTAACTATCACTCTGGATGAATTTTGTCAGTCTTTTTTGCATATTGCTTTAATTTAACCACATTTGAGAGCCCTCCAGACTAAGCTTCCTTTATATAGTCCTGGCTCAGCATGAAGACGGGGCCTTGACTAGACCATTCCAAACACTTTATTTGATTTCTTTTGAGATATTTAAAAATAAAATCTTTTGGATCATTGTGATATAAGGTCACATCATGGACTGATGACCAAACATTCTCTTGTAGGGTTTTTGGTATAGAGCAGAATTTAAAGATCTGTCACCCAGGCGCTAAAGCCCTGTGCAATGCTGTATTAGCATTATGTTAGATGTAACAAGTAACCATGTTCAAAAACGTTCTACATTCCATTCATTAGTCCAATGAACTCGTGAGATAGGCCTTTATGTTCTTGTTGGTTAGCAGTGGGTTTTGTCTTGCAGCTCTTCCATAATGGCTCTAACTGTGGTTCAAAGGTGTTGTGACTATTTTGTTTTGATTGTGGCATATTGTGTTGTATGTTTAAATTTTTAAGCCTAGTTCACATTCCTGGAAAAGTTCTATTTAAGACATGTTTAGATTCAACATTGCTAGCGGTATTTGAGACTTGATGTATCTAGCCTAATTATTTGCATTGTTCATAATAATTGATGAATTTGATTGATTGTTTGAGTACCTAAGGGGGCAATTACTTACACACAGTGCCAGTTGATGTAGGATAACTTTTCAATTTAATAAGTGAAATGCTCATTTAAAAGTTATTTTTGTTTACTCGATTTGTTTAAATCTTATCTTACATTTTGTTGAAGAAGCAAGTGTGACATATGCAGAAATGAAAAGTATTTTTTGTTGGTGCTGTATCTTCTTTTCTTCAAACTTCATACAACATAGGAATTAGATATAGTTCCACCAGGGATTCATGTTGTTTGGTAAAAAGTCAGGTGCTGTACATTGTGTTTGTAGTCTTTGTGTTTGTAAATGTTTTCTTTGTGCTGTTTGCAGGTTTAGACTCATACCGTCTTAAGGACAGGCTGGTGGAAAATGAGGACTTTATCCTAGTTCCAGCAGAAGCATGGCGTAAGCTGTTGTCCTGGTATGGCACGGTTGATGACCAGCCTGCCCTGGAAAGAAAGGTGAAGTGGTGTCAAAGTTACTCTTTCATATTACATTCAGTTTAAATCCTTTCTCTCATTTTAAGGGATTTGGAGGTTCATTTATTGAGAGGTTATAGTTAAAAATGCTCCATCCATTTAATTATTTAGAACAATAATTCAGGTAGAGTTTTGTAAAACAAGCCTACAAACAATGATTGAGTTCGGAAATGCTCAGTTGTCTTACTAAACTTTACGTGTATTGTTTCAAATGTCTACATTTTTTGTATAAATTACTGAGAGTTTCTCTTGTCTAGGTTGTTGACCTTCCAAGCACTGTTAAAGTTGAGATCTACCCTGTGGAAGTCTTCCTCTGTCTCCATAGTAACATGGACAAGGTTGTGATGGCCCAGTTTAGCCGAACAGACACCATACGTGAGTAAACCAGCTCTTTTTGGAAACAGTGTTTTGACGGGTTTTCACACTAATTGGGTACACTGGGTATACTATTAAGCTTCTTAAGCTCATTCAAAGTCTTTAATGAAATCTTTAAGTTCATCAGCTTATAATGAATGAATGAATGAATGAATGAATGAATGAAGCTTCAAGATGATTGTTACACAGTAGCTTTTACAAAGCAAAATTTCTCAATTTAGCCATGTAAGGCCCAATGTCAAGCCTGTCCAATAGAAGAAGAACTTCTTGGCACATTCAGCCTACAATCCATTTAAATACTTAGTGCTAGACTGACATGAGTGGTTTGTATGTTAAAGTTAATTTTACTTGAACAGGAGACAAGAGCAGAAGTCAGTAGATGAACTTATATAAATACATAAAATAATATATAAATAAATTATTTTTTTTATAATTTCTTAAATGCTGTGCAGTTTAGACCCTATCCAACATATCTGATAAGAACCTGACAAAACAGTGACTCAAAAATGACACCTTTAATACTAATCATTTGAATGGTCCCTGTTATTTGAGGTAGAAACAAATGAGGTTTAACTCATAATTCCTGATGGGCTCTCTGCTATGCAGGATTTTTAGAACAACCTCTTTTATATTTAGTGTCTAATTAAGGTATGCAGAATTGGGTGAGAGGCTTCTCAAGCCATTCACTGGCCTACTGGGAACCTTGAATGACATTGCTGTGACATAGACCACAGTTTGAAATTGGTGTGTGTATTTGTGTGAAACAGTTACCATTCAAAAGATGATTCAGAAGCAGTTTGAGGTAGCAGAGGAAGCAGAGCCCAGACTTTGGATGAAAAGTTCTGACACCAGCTGTGAGAGGCTACGAAATGTCCACATGACTGTACTGGACTCCTGCCTCATATCCGGCATGGTAACTTCACATCATGCAAACATATGTACTGTGAGACTAGAAAGTAGGCTTCATTTTAAGATCAGAAGTTCATTTTCTCTAGCTACACTTCCACATTTTTTTCCAAAATTTCTTGTTTTTAGTAATTTGTCATGTTCTCTTTATGCAATAAATGGACTTATTAAACAGACACATTTAACAGACACCTTTTAAAGTTGTTTTCCTTCACAGAAAGCAAGGAACTCTTTAAAAAGTCTTCCCTTGGACATTATGCTCAATTTGACACATTTAATTGCCTTAATGTGAAATTGGCACTCAGACCTTTCTGGTGATTAAATCACCTCTGGGACAAATGTGCTTTTGACAATAGGTTCAAAAATATAAATATAAAGTCAAAGGAGACCCATGGGTGTATTTTGCAAATCTCAGCTTCTCTTTCTGGCAGTAGTGAATAGCTGTTACCTGCTAACAATGTCTGTGAGGTTTTAATTAAAAAAAAACTAATGGAGAAAATCAAACATTACCTTAGAAACGGGTGTCTTCAAACTCCAGACATTGTTTATCAACCCAGTGTTTGAGGCAATTCTCCTCAGTACTAACTATGAAGTATCATCTGTACTGTAGATAGAGCCTAGCCATAATACAGGTATTACCTTTTATTGATCATTATCAGCAGATCTGTACTGTACTTTTGTTGTCTTTTGTGTGTGTGTGCATGCGTGTGTTGTTGTGGTTGTGTGTGTGTGGCAGTATGGATGTGTATGGGCATGGGCATGTGGATGTGTGTGTCTGGGTGGATGTGCATGGGCATGTGAGATTGTGGCTGTGTTGTGACATGCTCTGCTCACTTTGCAGACAGTGATTATGGAGCTGAGGAATGCAGATGGCACCTGGCCCAGCTCCAGACCCCAGATCATGTGAGTAAATTTAAACTGTTGTGGACACACAGGGGACGGTTAGGGCCACACTCCTGTGCACCCATGCACAAAATGTCAAGCACTTCCATTTGGTTTGTTATAGCAGGCCATAGGCTTGGATATAGGTTGTACCTCATTCATTATTAGCCCCTGCACTGTATTACGTGATTAATTAAGTGATTAGTTCTCAAAGCAGGATTTGTCTGAAAAAATGTCAAAAGGTCAAAGTGAGGATTGCTGTCTTCGTATTATTCGGATTTGACTTTGAGCTTTATTTACGTGACTAAGCACTTCCAGTGCATCATTCTGTATTCTGAACATTCATTCTATAGTGTTCAGCACACAGAATCTTGTGGCTCATGAGTGTATACAAAGAAATTTGTGTATACAAAGGAACTAAATCCTTCTAATGCAAATTACATGATCCTCTCTCTTTTTTTTGTTCACAGCCATGCACAACAATAACAGTGACAAATCATAAACAGAATATGTTTCTGATTCTGATTACTACTAAAATGCAAAGCTGTCAGTAACTACATTCATTAAGTTTTTTAAAAGGTGTCTTAGGCACAGGCACATTTCTGTGGGCCCTGTGTTTGTATGCGTGTTTATCTCCGAATGTGTATCTTCAGGAGGAATTCTGTGGAGGAGCAGGACACATACCGAGGGCAGCCTGGAGTGTGTGGTCTCACTAACCTTGGCAACACTTGCTTTATGAACTCTGCACTACAGGTCAGAAGTCATAAGTCACAACCTCTCTCATTATAAAAGTGATGAATAGAAAACCTACTTGCTTACTTGCTTACTCACTCTCTTCTGTTTTCTTTCTCTCTCTATCTTTATCTTTTTTAACGTTTCTCCGGTTACGTAGTGTCTGAGCAACACGCCACCTCTGACAGAGTATTTCCTGCAGAATTTGTATCTGGATGAACTGAACTTTAACAATCCTTTGGGTATGAAGGGTGAGATTGCAGAGGCCTATGCTGATGTCATCAAGCAGATGTGGTCAGGGAGGCATTACTCTGTGGTTCCACGCATCTTTAAGGTGGGGAAACATCACAAGTCACATGTTTTCACTTATTCTTGTTCTATAACTAATTCAAAATTTTTGCCATGTCTGACATGAGCAAATGTTTACATCAAAAATAGCCAAATATTTGATTTACTTAACTAGTAAATATAGTGTATCAGAATGCTACTACAGAATATTTTATATAACGGCAGCAGTTTGATGCTTCTAGGGCTAACACGCTATTATAGCAGTAACACATTATTTACTTAACGGTGAGAATTATTTTATTGCACAGTAACTACTTTTTTTTTAATGTTTGTTGCTTTTTGCGTGCTTGTGGGTGCACAAGTGCATGTAGCACTTTATGGCTCGGCTGGATTTTGTGGGGTCAAGGTCAGGACGCCTGACCATTACACCAGCAGAGACTTTATGACACTGCATTGAGGGACATTGTCTTTCATATGAAGTTGATCTCCCTTTGCATCTGCTATAATGGACAAAATAAAAGTGCGCAATACAATTTTAAATTATAATTTAATTTTGTGTATAACCATGCAGAAGACCATGTGATTAATCATAAAAAATTTCAACGTTGCCTGGCATTAGGTGCTTCACAAAATGTGTGTATATGTGTGTGTGTGTTCGTGTGTGTGCAGACAAAGGTTGGCCATTTTGCATCCCAGTTCCTGGGCTACCAGCAGCATGACTCCCAGGAGCTTCTATCATTTTTGTTGGACGGCCTACATGAAGACCTCAACCGTGTGAAAAACAAAGAGTACATTGAGCTCAGGGATGCTGACGGCAGACCAGACCAGGTACTGACATCAGGACAAAATACACATACCTATTGAAATGCAATGCACACTCAAGTTACTCAGAAGTCCCAAAAGGTGTGAACGTTTACTTATGAGTTTAAGGCGTTTGAACTTTGAATGGACTAAGGCAAACACTGAATTCATTGAAAACTATTTATGGTCTGGCATGGTTAGGAGTTATAACAGTATTATTTGTCATTTCTACAAAACAAGTGTGCAGTGCTTCATTTCTGTGCAATTCATTTTATTGTAGATAGACTAGTGATTACTCTGCATTTTGATTGTAATTGTCAGGGTGATACAGTATGTTACAGATTAACTATTCAAGCTCATTAAACGGTGGCTTGTGAATTATTACTGTTTTAATGTTTTTTTCTGGCTTGAGAGTTCACATCTGTGCTTGAAAAGTTTGTTGGTACTAGTGCCATAATAATAACTCCTTGGCTGGTGCGTAGCCTGTGGTAGATGTCAGGAACCTCTGCTCTTTAAAATCTGGCCCAAGTTCACAAATTTGTTGAAAGGATGTGTTTTCCAGCTCTATGCTTTTTTTAATTGTTTCAGCTCATGCATTATGTATGACAAATGAGTGGTTCTTTGGATTGACTCAAATCAATGTTTGTGTTTACCTAATGTTACTTGTCAATGAAACAATACTTGTCGGTGTTTGCTCGCCCTCAAAATCTGTCCTACTTCTTTTTAAGCACGCAATGCAATGTGCCTTGCATAAAAAAAAAAGAAGTGTAGTCTGAATAATCCTTTATGCTGTTCTAACTCATGCAGGACCAGAGCATCACACAAACTGTATTGAAAAAAACCCCCAAAAAATCCGGTTTACTGTATTCTACATCAGGCTGGTTACAGTTTTCTCAAATAGTGGCAGGCAGATCAGCTTTGCAGGAGTACTTTAGTAATCTTGAAGGAAATGAAATAAAACGAATGCACTTGTTGCAAGGTGCACACTGTGGTAAGTGTGAGACATTAATATTAATTACTCCACATTTATACATGTGATACATTGTACCCAGACAGTAGTGACAGGTGTCGTGAAAAAGATACTGTTTTAAGAAGGAAGTTGAAGAGGGGCCATGGAGGGGAGTCATCTAACAGAGTGATGGCAGCTGACATGAATCACATCCTGTAGCATCATCTTTGACAGTGGAGCTGCATAAGTCAGACACTGCTGTGCTGTCAGGCATTCAGCTCATAGAGGGGATGCTAGGTGTTGTCCATGAAATTTAAAAGGATGTGAAACATCTACTTCTCCGAAACCAGCCTGGTGTCTCCAGAGGAGTCCCCAGCACAGAGCCAAACTTCTTAATCAGTTTGTTAGAGTCATTGGCTCTAATGCCCCAGGAGACTGCAGCAAAGAATATTGCACTTGCAGCAACATACTGGTAGAAGATACATAATGTTTTGTTGCGCGGGTTGAAGGAGCTGAGCTCCTTCAAAAAGTAGTGTCTGGTCTGTCCACCTCCACATCCTCTCCAAGGATGAAAAACTTTAGTCCCTACTGAAATCCACAAAAATCTCTTTGGTCTTTCAAGAATAGGTGATTGGCTGTGCTCTGCTTCCTGCTTTCTGCTTCCCCAAGTCAGGGGTGTGCAGGGTAAAGATGAATGATTAGAATGGCAGCAAATAAAAGCTGCAGCAACATCTCCTTGGCCACTGCATACTCATAACTCGTCACTGAATTCCATTCTTGTCCAGTCAGCCACACTTCATAATTGCTTCTGTTTAGCCCACAGAAACTTTGTTTTCTTCTGTTTAGGTGTTAGGGCTGGTTTTCATTTGGCTTTTCTGGATGTAAGTCCCATTTCATTCAGAATCAGAGTTGCGTTTATTGGCCAAGTATGTGAGCGAACACATACAAGGAATTTGATTCCGGGAGATGGTGTCTCTCAAGTACAACACAATAAAAACAACAACAGTGATTAAAATATACAATAAACAGTATACTGAGCAAATATAATATACAATAATAAATCTACAATATGAATACGTAATATGGATTTATATTTATAAATATAAGATAAATGTTAATAAATGTATATAAGTACTTTTGTACATATATGTTTATACTATTTATAAATATAAATATATGTAAGAATATACATGTGTATATATATATGTGTGTATAAATGAACAATACATTCAGGCTGGTTCTTAGAGTTCTGTCACAAACATAGACTTCCACCCATTTGTTTTTATTTGTTTATTTGTGCATTTTCTATTTTTTGTGGTGTACCTGTATGTTTCCCTTTTATAACTGTTCCATTTTGCTTCTTTTTAGCTCACAGAGACCTTGTTTTCTACTGTTTAGGTGTTCGTGCTGGTTTTCATTTGGCTTTTCTGGCTGAAAATCCCATTCCATTCAGCCAATTTATTATAGTTCTGTCACTTCTGTTTCCACCCATTTAGTTTTATTTGTTTATTTGTGCAATTTCTGTTTTTGAAGCACACTCTTTTCCACCCTGACACATCTTCTATAGTCTACCTTGTATAACCTTTTCATTTTGTTAATACTTGCACTGGATTTTAGGCACAGTTGACTGGGAACGACCAACAAAATGAATTAAAATAATAGAATTTGATTTGTATGTTTCACAAAGCAGAGACTGTAGAAGGCAGAGACTACAAGTAACTCAAAAGCAGGGACACATTCTGGTTTGGGGTTTTGTAAATAACATCAGGGTGTTTGTCACTAACTATTTGTGTTGTACCTTCTAGTAAAATATAGCAGTTCTCCGAATGAACTTTAAGATTCTTATAAAGGTCTTGTAGAAATTCCTGTAGTATTGTAGCAAACTTATTTTTTTATAAGAGAAGAATAGCAGCATGTGATTGAAAATGCTTCCTGCAATTCACCATACAAGAAGTCATTTGATATGACTGTAGAGGAACAAAACACTGAATTCTGGGTGAAAATCTTGAAACCTGTCAGACGCTGATATCCTTGTTTGTGAGTGCTAAACGGAAATGTGACATGTTCACAGGAAGTGGCAGAGGAGGCGTGGCGTAACCACAGGCGACGGAATGACTCCGTGATTGTGGACACCTTCCATGGGCTATTTAAGTCTACACTGGTCTGCCCTGAGTGCTGCAAGGTGTCTGTGACATTTGACCCTTTCTGCTATTTGAGTGTGCCCCTGCCTGTCAGCAAAGAGAGGGTCATGGAGGTGTTCTTCGTTTCCCTCGACCCCTTATCCAAACCCGTGCAGGTAAACTTTCCCAGACACAGCTAGTGACTATGTTTTCTTAATGGGATAATACAACCAGAAATACTAACCTGGGCAATTGTTACTACAAATGTTTGGTTTACGCATTACTTAATTATGTAGCTTTTCATATGGAGTATTAAAAAAACCCCAACAAGTTTTAGTAACTGGATTGCACCAGATATCTTTATAACAGAATCGGAAAACTTTATTGATCTCAGATTAATTTAGAAAAAATTAGTGCCTTAAAGTAAATGGGAAGAGAGAATTATGAAGTATTTTCCTTCTGTACTGTGAAATTTGAAATTAGGGAAAGTCTCAGAGCTAGGTGAGCACTTTTGCTTGATGCTAGGTTGGGATTGTGTGAGCGGGAGATAATGTTATGATGCAGGATATTATTCATTCATATTTTTCTCCATGGTTCTTTTTAGAGGAAAATTTTCTCTAGAATCTCTCTTTCTTTCTCTGACTCGTTCTTTGACTCATTTTCTTTGAATTTTATCTAGCACCGAGTTGTCGTCCCTAAAGCTGGCCGAGTGATTGATTTGTGTGTTGCCCTTTCTCAAGCAACAGGTGTCCCAGACAACCAGGTGAGAGCACATATTTTGTACATCATTGTAGAAATCCGTTGCTTTTTAGGGGTTGTGTGCGCGTATGCATGTGAGTGTGAAAGATAAATGTCTTTTTTCAGATGGTAGTGGCGGATGTGTTTAACCACCGCTTCTACAAGATCTACCATGCTGACGAGTCTCTTAACTGTATCCTGGACAGAGATGACATCTTTGTGTAAGTTTGGGTCAATCTGTTAATTAGGTTTAATTTCATGAAAAGTACATTGACCGAATAATCTGACTATTGCCTTTTACCAGTTAATTACATTATTAACAACCATTGACATGAACTTGCATTTGGAAGCTCCTTATTTCAGAGGAGCTTTTTATAGTTATTGCATAGCTTTGCAGCAATACACACTTATAATGATATTTCACACTTCAATTTTACAAAAGAATATGTATATTCTTGTGATGGTGCAGGTATGAGCTGAGCAGCATCTCTGTCGATGAGGAAGAAGAGAAGGTGTTGGTTGCTGTCTACATGCGTGAACGCTCTCACTACCGGGACTACAGTTCAGGAGGCAGCAGCTACAGCACATCGCTGTTTGGCCACCCTCTGCTCATGGCGCTGCCACGGGCTCAGTGCACCAGAGACAGCCTGTACAATCTCTTTCTACAGCGACTGGCGTGAGTGCTCTTGTTTAGGCCTGGTTTAGTGTTTGTGATTGTAGCAAATGCTGAATCATAGAGAGGTTAAAGCAGTGTTTTGGCCCCCTTAACTCAAATGTAATTAGTCAGGTAGCATCTGTTTAACATCTGCAGTTTGCTTTTTCTGTTTTGTAGAGGAGCAGTGATTGTCAAAGGGTCTATGTGGCTGTAGGTTTTTATTTCAAAGAATCAGGAGTCTTCTAATGGGTGTTTTCATGCTTGTCTTGAACGAAAACCTGCAGCCACGCCAGACCTGGAAGGTTGGACACACCTGCACTAGTGCTAACGTAGCACCAGTCATGGAAACCTATAGCCACAAATGTAGCAACACATAAACTTCTTGCAACAAACTTTAATCATACCTATGAATAGTGCTAAGCTAGTAGATTTCAGCTTTGTGGAATCCAGGAAGCTGATTTTTGCGAACAGTCATGCTTGTTATAAGATGGCTGGCTTATGGGCAAAGATGTGTCTGCTGCACCCTTTTTTCCTGGTTTTCATCTACATGAATTACTAAGCTTGGTATGGTTCCCATGTGTCTGCAACTAAATGTTTAAGCCAGATCCACCCATATGCTGATCGGAATTTAGCCATAACCTTATTTATAGCATGGACACTGTCCTCAGATGCTGAAGTAGGTCCATCACATTCTTTTGCAGGCGGTACGTTCATCAGCCAGACCCTGCAGAGGAAGTGGAAGAAGAAGAAGAAGAAGAAGAGGAAAATGGTGGAGAAGAGAATGATGAGGAAAACGAAATATACAAGAATCAGACCAATGGAGTGAGTGGAGGTAATGTGCTTAATTTTATTTTAGAATTGACTCACCACCACCGCTATAGATGTTTGATTTGCATCAACTTATTTATGGATGCAACCTATATAAGGTTAACTGATCAGCTGTCATTAATTGACACATGTAACTATAATGCCTTCTTTGGTTTGGAATGATTGTGTCATATAACACAAGTCAACATGTCAAAATCATTAGAAATTAGTTAGTTTTTCCCTAGCACTTACAGTTTTTGTGATGAAGCTAGTTATATATTGCATGATAGTTGGTATAGTTAGCATATAATAATCATATGCTGAACGTTTTTGAAGAAACAGTGGTAGTTGACTGACACTGATCATTATTATCTATGCCACAGTGTGCGCCTGTCTGACTTTGCATTGAAAATATTGAAAAACTGAAAACCGATATGAAATCAGGATGAAATCTGCATGAGAGAAAGAGAAAAGTGCGTTGTGGTTTCGGATGATTGTAGTTTCCGATGTTTTGCTGACCTGTGTAATTAAGACTATATTTATAGTAATTATGTACCAACAATAATCGTTCTCAAAATTGTTAATGTATTTTAAAACAAAAACTTTACAACTTTAATTAACTTTTGAATCACCTTGAAACAATTTTTAATAATGAAAATACGCATTTTAAGCTGTAATCTCTTTAATATGAAAATCAAAACAATAAGTGGACAGCAGGGAGCTTTGAGCCCAGATCTTGGGGAAAGATTTTTTTATTAGCTATTATAGTGTTGAAAATGCATACTAAACTAATAATTCCTAAAAAAAGAACAGGAATACAGCTAACTGCAACTAGCCATGTTCAGTACTGTGGTGGTCTAATCATGTCAATGTAGCCAAAGGCTACATACTTAGCCTAAAGTACTGTAAAGCTTAAGAACCTCAGACAGGTACTTACAAGTCTGGCCAATTCTATGAAAAACTAAAATAAAAGATACTAACCATTGCTTATGGAAATAACAAAATGCAAGTTCATTTGTTTGACACTTGTGAAGAATATTGTGCAGGCACATCTTGTGGATACTTGTGGATCTTTTTCAGTTTTTCCATTTACTTTTAATGGATGTGAATCATTCAGTTAGCTATTATTAGAGGGCAAAAAATGAAACAATTGTATTAATTGATTACGTGATAATAATAAAGTATTATGACTGCCCTGACCTCCTCCATAAACATCTTTCTTTGTTCTTCATTTTTGTGTAGATGATGGTGAGGAAGACTCTGAGAGGGCCAGTCCATCTAAGAGAGAAGAGGAGCTGCAAGACAACGCTCAAAGTGATGGACAGAACAACGCTCAAAGTGATGGACAGAACAACGCTCAAAGTGATGGACAGAACAACGCTCAAAGTGATGGACAGGACAACACCCAATCAGAGGCCAGCCATGGCAGTGAAGGAGAGGACAAAGCAGAGGAGTCGTCGTCGAGTAGTGACCCAGACCGGGGCAGCAGTACAGAGGAGGGCCATTCGGCCTGCGGCAGCACGGACACAAACTCCCAAGATGCTGCTGATGGGGAGCAAGGTGCTGCAGAAGCATCTGGGAAAGAGGATGAGGATGATGAGGAGGCTGGAGAGGATGCTGAACCCATTGCTCAGGTGAATAAGAGGACGACGAATAGACGGTGCTGTGCTGAGAAGAGGAAGAAGCGTCTCTTTACCATCCAAGCAGTAAATTCCAATGGCACCACAGAACGAGGGATGGCTGATGGAGCTGATGTTCTCCCTTTTGGTTGTAAGTCACTTGCTTGTTGAATAGCCTATATCAAGAAAAAATAAAATTTTCTTGCTTTTATGAAATATATTTAATCTATTGTGTAAATATTTAGCTTCAAAATAAGTAGAGAGTATTGCTCACACTTTTGAGTGAAATCTGGCATCATATCCTTAGATGTAGTTTCCTAACCTTGGTCCTGGATCCACCTGCTACACACTTTCTTTTTTTCTAACAGAATCATTCTCTAACACAAGTTTTAACCCAGGATGGGTGTATTAATTAGCTGGTTTGTTGGATTGGGTGTGTTTGGAGGTTTAAAGGCACTAAGAACTAAAGGCACTCTTCTGGGAAGAACAGATAAGGGATACCATTTTTTTCTTAAGATGTTCTGTACATGAGAAATGCTTTTTCTTAAACACCGTTTTCTTAAAGTCTAATTTTCACCATAGTTGAGGAGTAAAAGCATGTGTGAGTATCTGTTAGTATTTTAAGGTAGTATTGTTTTGTGGCACTTTTACACAGCTCCACTGTATGTGGCCATTGACTGGGACCCTGACATGAAAAAGAAATACTACAATGAGAATGAAGCAGAGGTAAGGATAAGCCTACTAATAAAAATGTATGTAAAAACAGAGCATTTGTAAAAGACTGTCATCTTCACAGGACTCTCAAATTTAAAGACAAAATATTCCACTGGTTTGCAGCACTGTGCTCTTAGTGTATTTTTATAATGTGGGAAAGCCTTTCATGCTCTTTGCTGATAAGTGCTCCAGAGTGACTTTTCAGTAAGAAGGCCCTCAGGATTATCTGAATAAGTTCATCAGGTGAATATGATTTTAACTGCTATAAAACTCACCTGACTGGTCATTATTGCTTCTGATATTTAATTAAATGCCTATGGTTTATGAGAGTAAACATTATTGTCCATTATCTCTTGGGCATTGGACAATTTTCATGTTTAATTTTAGAGCTTTCAGTTCTGTTTTTGTGTTACACTCTTCTCTTCACACACCTGCCCACAAGACATTTTTCAAGTCTCCTGAGGTTTATTGTCTTCATGTACAGAAATATGTGAAAGACCAGAGCATGGACGTCCCCCAGCAGCATACCACAGTGCAGCTGCAAGAATGCATTGAGCTCTTCACCACTGTGGAGACTCTTGAAGAGGAAAACCCATGGTAACCTACTTTAGGCTTTTACCTGCTACTATATATTGTTTCTGGTGACCCACTTAACCCTTTGCCTAGTGTAGTGCACATAGTAACTGGTGACCTATTTCTCCACATTTAGAAATCTTACTTTTAATTAAAGTACATATACTCTATTAAAGAGTAAGGAATCTGCCACCATGCCTCAATACAGAATTTCCCTAGATCTTCTAGAGTCCTCTTGTAACTCAGCCCCCAGGTTTTCAGAGAGTTATTCTGTGGTCACTGAACATTGAATGACTGTTGGATGTATGTTATGGATCACTGTTCAGCTGGACGATCCAACCTGACCCAGTTTTAGATTTTGGCAGAGGCAACCAGATTTCAATTAAAATGGTTTTGGTACTTCAGTTTCATGGTGCTGTATGACAAGGTTTTCAAGGCCTTAGAAGGAAAAATGACCCCAAAATGTCTCAGATATTTTACAGTGGGGAAGAGGTTCCTATCTGCATTACCATTTTTATTTTTATGTTAAAATACCTGGAGTCTTTTCATGAGTGAATGTTTTCAGAGTTTCCAGACACTCAGGTGGAAATTTGTACATTCCATAGTTAACTTTGTTTCATAATAGGATAAAGGTTTTTGTTTTTTAATATTAATTCATTTTAATAGTGTTTTTTGAGCTAAATTACCACAACATTTTCATGATGTTTATTTTTTTTACCAAAGGTGCCAGTAATAAATGAAATGACTGTAACTGCCGAATTAAATCAGGTGTGTTTGAGCAGGGAAATAGCCAAACTGTTCTTGACTAAGGCCCTAAGCTGGTCAGCCCTGTGTTAAAGTGTTGTCTGATTCTTGTGGTGGTTGCTGTGTGTGAGTTACTGTTTACTTTTTCAGTATGACTTACTGACCTGACAGTTCTAGTGCTTTCACGCAGGCATGTTTCATTTCTTTCTAAAAATGTGTAGTTGAAGGTAACTGTAACATAGTTGAAGGTAACATCTAACTGGGTTAGATATAACCATTTGAGCCCTGAAGATACTGAAGTTGCCACCGTTTATTCGTCTCATTTCTGTTTGGTAATAATCTGCAGAATCTGTGCGTACAGCAATGTAGAGATTCACACAAAGATTAAAAATGTACAAGGACGTTATAAATAAATGAACTGACATGGGGATGTGCATACAATTACAGGGAGAAGTTTGAACATAAATTATGTAGTTGTGTAATTCAATCCAATGACATCCTTTAGGTATTGTCCAACATGTAAGAAGCACCAGCTTGCCACTAAGAAGTTGGATCTGTGGTCTCTTCCTGAGGTCTTAATCATTCACTTGAAACGTTTCTCCTACACCAAGTATTCCCGCGAAAAACTTGACACCATTGTTGACTTCCCTTTACGGTGAGCAGACATATCTTTGTGCCCTTTTAAAGCTGGAAAGTCTGTAATTGTTAAGTCTGATAATTCCATTTGACTGGTTTTAATCTATTCTTCTATAACTATAATTTCTTCTTCTATAAAAAATACTGTGAAGACATAGTGCAGAAGCAGTCAGCTGAGTAATAGGAGTTGTCAGGATATAGAGATTTAGGTTCATGGGGAAATAAAATCATCTTAATCTTGTATTCCATCATGATTTGCAGACATCTGGACTTTTCTGGTTTTCTCCTGAGAAAAACGGGGACCAGCTCTGAACCTCCCAGCAGATATGACCTCATCGCTGTGTCAAACCACTATGGAGGCCTCCGGGATGGACATTGTATGTTATTCTCTTTGTAGATTTAAAAGTTCAACCAGCTGAGTCTAATTTTTACAGTTAGTAAAAGCTACAGTATACAACATTGTCATAGTTCTGCAAAATAAATCACATTACACTTAATGGATTAATTAACACTAACAGCCAAAAAATCAGTTCCAGAAATTAAAAATCCTCCCCAAGGTCTTGATCCAACTCTCTGGTTAACTCTAACAGCAGCAGAGGTTTCCTATCCAATCACCTGAGACTAAATTCTAGGGAGAATTTTATGTTCTGGATCTGAATTTTCCCCATCTGTCCTTCAGTCCCAGTTATCTTATTCACTGTTGTTTGGTCTCCTTATCGCTTAACACACAGCACAATGTTCATCTCGTCTCCAAAATGTTCACCTTTCATTCATAGCTAGCAGGGCACTGAAACTCATTTTCATTCAATTTAATTTTATTCTGTCCAGACACTAGCTATGCTCGGAACAAGGACAACGGTCTGTGGTATTATTTTGATGACAGCAAGGTGACCCGTGCAAAAGAGGAACAAATTGTGGTAAGACTATCATGGCGCCTAGTGGTTTCACATCAGAAAGTGTGGTGATTTTTATGAAAAAAATGCTTGATTTAATTGTTGAGATGTCAGCAAGTCATTGAGTGACAATCTCCACAATACAGATAGGTTTTTGGTGTACTGTCCACATTAACCAGTGAAGCTGTTAGTATTACCTGATGTTTTGATCTAATATTGATAGTGGTAAGATAGAACGTCCTCAAAACAATGTTTTTCATGAACATTAAATTGCCTTGCAGTTCTCTGCCTGTTTTCAGGCCAGATGCTTATGCAATACTAGGCAATATGTTTTCGCCTAATTTTGTGTAATAATACAATTCTGGAAGTTCGCTTGTAGTGGCATTAAGAATGGTGTTTACTATAAACATTTCTGACTTCTCACTCTTCAACAAAGCTTTCTTCATTAAATTGTGAGGGAATTTTGAAAAACAGGCACATTTCCCTTGAAGTAATTGTAAGTAACAGATACTGTCTGTGTTAATTTATAGCCTTGCACCAGTTGTGTAAAGGATGCACTTTTCTAGGTCCATTGGGAAAAATTAAACAGATAATCCTGGTCACACTGACCAGTAAAAGTGCTTTACAGAGCCTCCTGAGAGGCAATATATGCTGCCTAATATGTTTGTTACTTGTGTTATGAAACAATTTATATAGACCAATCTACACATAAAACCAGCTACAACAGCACACTCTTTATCTTTATTTAATTTTAAAGGACTTACAGAATACAGAATGTGTTTCAGTGTATTGTTAGTAAGCCTAAGCCACACTGTTTTCTTGCATATTTTTGTAACCGGTCTATAATGCTTGGTGTGGTAATCTTTGTTCTCTCATCCACATTGCTTAATTGGTCTAGTCCAAGCATTAGATGTGGTTTGTTTTTGTGGGTGTTTTTTTTTTCTTCCTTTTCTTTCTTTTTTGGCTGTGGATCAAACAGCATAGGTGAACGCATTTTAAAATAAATTTCTTTGTCCTCTTTTAGACCAATGCTGCCTACCTTCTGTTCTACCAGCGCCAAGACAAAATCCGCCAGCCGACGCTTCCCCCACCTGATAATCACATCACCCCTAACCATGATGGAATGGAGATAGACTGAAACAGCTCCCCTTCTTTCATTTATTTTTTGTTTGTTTTTTTGGGGTTTTTTTGAGGGGGGGTGTTTTTCTTGCCTTCCTGCCATCTCCCTCTTTATGCGTTCTCTCCCACTCTCAGGTTAATGAGGGAGTTTTTTTTAATTATTAAGTATTTTGTCTTTTTTGTTTTGTTTTCAAAGGAAAAAACTTGAACCTTCTGCCTCTTCTCTAACCAAAAAGGGAAGGTGGGGGCAGAGGCTACTCTCTCAGGCTGGTGCGGAGGCATCATGACTAGAGGACTGCAGGTCGTAGTTATTCCTTCTTCTGGAGAAGCGCACAAGGACTGGTTGGGCCGGTGGAGGCAGATTCATGTACCATTTTGTTTGTGCTGCTTCTTTTATGTGGGTTTGAGAATCTGTGTTGGCATGGGGTGGGAGTTTGCGGTTGACAGCAGTTTATCACTGGATCCGTTCAGCAACTGCTTCTTCTGATTTTCAGAGAAAGATAAGCTGCTTTCCTTTCAGCCTTGTCCTTGGCCTGTGATTGTAAATACGATCGTGTGTGGAGCCGATCCTGATCTGCACCTTTAGTCTCGCTTAATGAATGAAACCCTGATTCAAACACCCAAAGTTACTACAAAGCTGAGTTGGATTAGTCAGACACACATTAAGCCTAGTTTTAGACTGAATTGCACGACTTTTTGTCAGAAGCTAGGCTTAATTTCAAAAATACAGCATGAATCCAACTTCTTGCTTCCATTTAACATCTTTTTTTTCTTGTATGGGTTTTTTTATACACTGATTATAGGAGTATTTCAGGCATGTTAGTAGGAAATGTGGAACTGAAGAATTGCTGTGGTTGGGATGATCCTTGTCCTGATACTGATTTGTGTTTTTAAATTTGGCTTCAGAAAATGGTTCGCAGTGTCCGGTCAGAGGTTTGTTTGCCGTTGAGTCTCAGTTTGGCCCATCCGATGCTTACTGATGGCCATCAATTCCGAATGCTGAGAAACTTGCTTTAAACGGTTAGTTCAGCTAACATCACTGCTAAAGAACAAATGGTAGACATTCTACGTTATGCATTCGAGATCCTGGCTAAAACTCTTTACTGGCTCTTGATCACATAAGCAGTTTTGTTTGAATCATCCCTTCAATTCCTTGTTTGTTTGTTTTTTTTTCTTCTCACCTACATCAGGGACAGAGTGGTCAGAAATAAAACTGCTGCAATATGATTTCTGTGAACCTCTAAGATTAGCAAAAGGTGCAAAGTATTTTAGGTGATGGTGTGAAATAGCTTTGTATCTACTCACTTGTGGGCTATTTATTTTCTTAACTGCCAGATGCAGATAACAAGCGAGTTTTAATTACAGTTCCATACCCATGTCTGCTGTCAAAAGCGGCAGTCAGATGCTTTGGGATCTTCTTTTGGTTTTTTTTTCTTCTTTTCCTCGCTGTCATCTTTTTTCCACTGTCGCAATGTCTGGTTAAGACACTCTGTTGCAGGATACAAACAGAGTCAAATTTTTCAACAAGAAATGTGTATTTTTATCTTTATTGAAAGGGTAAAAAGGAGGATATAAATATTGTTCTGATCAACCGTGTGCAATTTATAATTATCTCTTGGGAGCGATGAGAATATTTCAGTAAAGTGCTTTCGGGATAGAGCTCTTAATGATTTTTAAAATGCATCTGTACAGTATTTTTGTATTGTAATAAATAATGGATCAGATATTGGGGGTGGGTGAGCTTTTGTTTTTATTTTGTTAATAGATGAAATATATAATTGTATACTCATGTTTTGATATGAATAAATATATAGAGTATGAAGGTAGATTTTATGCTTTGTATGAACAGTTTGACTTCCATTGATCCATTTGACCTCTTTAAATTGAATTTGGGCTCTTTTTTTTAAGATGCTATCAAAAATCATTGCTGTAATTACTGAACGTTATCTAATCCTTTTGGACACACTCAGTATTATCAGTTAGTCTGTCCATCCTTCAAACAATTATTGTCTTTAGGCAGGTTGTTTAATTAGCCTGTTCCTCAACAGATTGAAGAGAAAAAAAAAATCTACAGCATTCTTTACACGACGCCGATTGCACACTGAATACGTTCTCCAAGTTCTGCTCTTGTGAAATAATGGGTCTTGAAATTTTTATATCTAGTTGAACAACAAAAGAGCTAAACTCTTGTACACCGCTATCTCCAAAATTGCCACTGTGCATTTTTCACATGACCCTGTCTTCCATATTTATACAGTGAACAGGTTTTTTTTACTTTTTTAAAATGGTTTCACTGGAGGACGATAAACTGAATTTACCTGTATGTAAAAGGGCAAAATTTCAAAAACGAAAGTAGGGCTTGAACCAGTGCTTTCTTATGGATGGTTTTTGACATCTAGTTGTAGCCCATTACAAACTTTAAATTACCCTACTAAGTGTCCTAGAGGTTGAAGAAATTAAAGATGTGTATGAAAAAAATTAAATGTATGTATGTATTTCCCAAACAAAGGCTGAACCAGTTACATTCCCAAAACCATTACACTGCTTTTTCAGTCTTTAGACCTAGAGAAAAGATGGTTTGACCTGGATGTGGCATGACTTGTGTCGGTCCTGTGATCCATGCAGCATGTGCACCTAATGTTCAGAATATAAGGAAATCCACGTAATCCTGTGTGAGATATGCTTTCAAGCCCTCTGATCAGTCTACACATTGGGAAGCCATTCTGTAAAGAGAGTATGCTATAAAATAAAGGATTTATTTAGAGTTTGTTGTAAAGTCCTTTTTTTGGTTCATGCTGTGTAGACCCACAAATTGAAATCTGTCACCAATTATAAGCAATGAGGCTTAATTCTGAAAATGTATCCATCTTTCCCAAAAGTCTAATTCATTTCTTTATATGCATCAGCGGAGGAAATGAGTGTGGTGAATCATATCCACCTCAGCACTAACCACCTTCATCATCCAACATTCGTGAATTCATTTCCACATCACCAAAGGATGCCATTAAACATTCATTAAATTACTTTTATTTTTTTGTCAGTGAGGTTTCTGACTCCTAGGCAGTGATCAGAATCGATTTGCTGCATTCAATTTCTCATTACACAAGCAGAAGGCAGTTTAAGGAAGACTTTAAGAGAGGAAGGCATATGTGGTATAAGCAACAGAATTACACACACACAGTCATCATTTAAGGCAATACTTAAGATGAGGTATAATACCTGAAAACATTAATGATGCACCAAAACATAAGGCAGGTTCAGAGTTGACATGAGGGCAAAACAACAAACAAAAACATCCTTCTAGTACCTTTTAAAATCAGTACTGTAGTTCTATATTTTACTGAACCAGTGAAAGATACAAAATCTATGCTCCCCTTAAAGCTTGTAGCACATACCATCTTCAGCATCTTCTCTCAGACCTCAAATTACCCATGAATACATTCGGACCAAACAAAGTCACAGACAGGGACTGAATAAAGAACCTAATGTAAGTCAAATCACTTGCTCTTTAAAAAAACAAGAAAGAAAAATAATAGAGTAATTATTCTGGGAATTGAGTGTACATAACAGTGCATAAACTACCAGATAACAGATTATTCTGTAAACACTGTTAATGCTACCATTAGAATATGTTCCTTTTGACTCCCTGGCTGAAGAGTCCTCGAAAGTTCAGGTCTTGGGTCATCAGTTCCTCCTCAACGTTCTCCAGAGCCCACTTATGCTCAACTATCTCCAGAGCCTCCCATTCACCCTGAAACACACGGAGGGAAAAACAAACAAACAAACAAAAAAAAACATTATTTGTTTTCATTTTCAACATTTTCACCAGCATTATGTGTACTTCTACTATAATAATACATTATTAGTAGTAGTAGCATGTGTGTGTTTATTATGTGTACTATTAGTAGTAGTACAACTTTTTACTAGAATGGAAATGGCAAAGGAAATGAAACAAAGCATCCCTCACCTTGAAGGCCTTGTTGGGGTCAGGCGGCATAGCCATAGCTGCCCCAGTCATTTGATCTTGCATAATTCTTGACTGGTCCGCAGCTGTAAATAGAAGAGGATTTTTAGTTTATGTGCAGCTGCCGAAACTATAACAATACTACAGACTATTAAGAACTAAAATGACAATTTCATGCATTACCAATACAAACCCTTACTGTGTAAGTTAAATTCAATTAGTTCTAACCTTGTGCAAAACAAAAAAATCTGTAAATTATATGATCTGTCTCCAATGAGCTCACCATTGTCCTGTCCAAGTATAAGGGAGTACATGCTCCGTAGCCCAAAGACATTGAGGAAGTACCAAGAAGCTGAACTTACCCTGCAAGACAACAGTTAAATTAAAATTGTGTCTACTGATTTGTATTTGCTACCAGTAATATTTAACAAATGAAAAACAGCACAAAATCTAAGTAGTGTCAACAGTTTACCAGGACGCATCCAGCGACAGCAGTTCAATTCCTCTCTGCAGCATAGGTTTAAATCTCAGAGTCAGTGGAAAGGGAACCTTAGCTGAGGAGAGAAAATATGAACAATGTTGTGGGTGAAGCAACCAAGAAGACACCTTATTACATAGACATTTACTACAGGTGAAGTCACCCTAAGGTTTACTGAAAAGGCCTTGAAGACTGCTGTAAAGTTTTGGTCTGCTGTACTCACTAGTGACAAACCCAGAGAAAGCCCAATTTATCCATCCACCTATTACAATCATGGGCAGTACATTGGTAAGGTTTCCCTTCATCATGTCTGTCAGCATGCTGGTATCTGAAAAGTAAAATAAATCTATGTAAAAGGAATTTTTAAATGTAATACTGTCACCAGTTTAAAAGCAAAACTATAATGTTCCAGCATGGAACATCAGTCCTACCAGTCATTGGATTTTTGGGGACTACTTTCCTTTTGACCTTCTTGAAGAATCCTGTTTCAGCATTGTTTAAGTAATGTTTTCGCATAGCAAATGACTGAAATGAGAAATAAATCAATCATCAAAACAAGCCAGAACAGACCATTCCAACTGAAAAGTGTCCATATTAATAACAGAATTAGACAATATTGGCTGTTACTTTCATATACTTAATGGTTTTATTGGCAATATTAACGAAACTAACTATACTTTAGAATTAGTGTGGTTGTTAAATGTTGCACAGTTTGTATTGTCCAGTTTGCTAAGAGGATAAATTTCATTGTACTATGTACACATGAGAAAACTTTGAATCCTTGAATTATGAACAAAGATTATAACCTATAAGAGATTGAAAAACTTGAAGATTACCTGTTTAGGGATGTACTTTCCATTCTCTCTGAGAATTCGGCTACGCAGTAACACTTGACTGTAAACAAACAAATTAATGACTGAATAATTCAATACACATATATAACGAGCGTATATTCAAGATATCCACAATATATTGCTCATAACATAGGAGTCCCTCTTGCCAAACAGTTTTTAGTTGCTAGCCAGAACCTGACAAGCATGTGCATTTAATGCCATTTAATTCTTCATATTGTATTAAAATAAGGGCTTAGATTAAAAAACAAAACTAAATACGTAGCATGCTTCCTTTTTGGAAATGTGCATTTGATTGTTAAGACTTACAATAAGAACATTTCTCCAATTAAATTAATAACAGGGAATATCTTCTGACCTGATGATATCATGATATACTTACAATATATAGACATTTTAATTTATTTTATTAGAATCAACCTGAGTAAATTAACTTTGGATGCAAATTTACATCATTAATATAAATAAATACATGAATATTGATATAACTCACCTGTCAGACACTTGCTCCAGGTCCACTTTTTTATCACTTTTTATAAGTTGGGTGATATAATGACGCAAAACTCCAACAAAAAATGTGATAAACACTATAGGCAGGACCACCCAAAGGCGAATACTGGAGTCCAGGAGCAGCTCAGGTCCAGCCATGTTCGGGCAAAAGTTAAAAATAACTATTTTACATACAGAAATTAAATATACAGCCTGAATACCGAAAGAATAAACACATTTATTGTGCCTTCTATTACAGTGGCTCTTTTTTAGTCCTATAAAAAAACACTATAACAGTTTTAACCCTAACGCTGTACACACCAGTCTGGACCTCACTTGGCTAAACTTTGCACCTGCCTGCTGGACGCATGGTTAAACTAGTCCCTTTTCGAGTAAATATCCAATATATGTATCTAAAACAGCCGGTTTGTTTTTGACGAACAGCATATAAACAGGTGTTTTTGTTTGATTTTTAGCAGAAATTTGTCTTTACTTCAAAGGTAAACCTCAATTTACGTCAAAAAGCTAACTGCTAAGCTAACGCTCACTACACTACTAGATCATTTTTACCCTTGTAACCGCAGGGACTTTTATTATGAAAGCATGAACCAATTTAGGTCCCACTCCAGTCTTGTTAAACTGATGGCAAAATAATTTCTAATAATGATTTGCTTCTAAACAATTGCGCAATTCATGTGCATTGGCTTACACTACATCATAATTAAATGTAAAGATTTTAAAGTTCCTTACCATGTATCTTGTTTTTCATATATAGAACTTTTAATTCTTTTTTTACAATGGCTATAAAACTATGCTCTCTACTATATCTGTTTCTAGCAAAAAATATATGTATATGTTATTTCTTTTTTTTTTTTGTATTTCACTTCTCTGTTCCTTTCCCCATGTTCCCTCTGTTAATATCTGGATGTGAAAGATATCAGACCTTCTCAAACAGGAGAATTCCCTTTCTGACTCATTCTGGAGTCTTTGGACTCCTTTGTATTCTTATCTACAAGATCCTATAAAGTGCTATTATACTGAGTGTGTTTTTTTATTTTTTGTCTTACCTGTCCTGGCAAGGTAGTGGTGGGCTGTAGTGGGTATTTAGGTTAATTGTTTTGTCTGTTTTACATGTAAATATTTAATAAAAAGGAAATAAATAGATCGTATTTTCATGTAAAGTCCCCTTGTATATATATTTATATTAGAAAATAGGACGAAAGTTTAAAAGCACGTGATTTCCTGCTGCAGGACTCGTTCGTTTTGTAAACAAGTCGACTATTCTCACATAGCGTGTGTTACACTGATACAAATGGATACATATCGATAAATAGCTAATACTTTCCACATAAGACCCCTTGATCAGTTTCTAGACTTGTGTACTGTTTCTGAAAGAGAGAGAGACCGCGGAGATCACATCTAAACTGACTGGTAAGTAGCCAGATAGCAAGCTCTCTTTTATTCAGCGGCTAACACATGCTTAAATATCATGCATGTTTTAACATGAATGCACACGTGGATTGAGGAGTTTTGTTAACGTCGTTTGTCTTTCAAAGGAGCTCGTCTGATGCAGTCTGTCTCAGAGGTTGAAGAATCATACTGTGTAGCATCTACAACTGTAAGTGATTTCCAGAATGACATCTGGAAAACCCAGCATCGAGGATAAAGTCCTTCAGTATGAGAGTTTTATTAACGACGTGCTGAAAAGAGATCTACAGTGAGTACACACTGGCATGTAGAGTTACACCTGAAATTAAGTGTGTATATTTGCTTGGAACTGGAACTATTTATTCCTGATACTGATTTGCTGCTAGTCAAAGTCAAAGTGACCTTTGTCATTTTAACCATATACAAGTATACAGAGAGACGGAGTTTCTACCATGTACACACAGTACAATAGACACAACGTTGTGCAAATAACGTACAAAACAGTGTAAATAAAGAATTAAACAAGAGTAAGGTTTAACCTGTACTGAGTGTGTGGACAGCTCTCTGTACAATGTAAATGTAAATAGAAGTAAAATGTGCAATGTAGTATGAAGTATTGATACCTATGCTGTTAGTACTAGTTACTTAGCTATTTATTAATCACATCAGTTCTGTTAGTACTTAGTAATTTATTTATTTAAATTTTGGTCTGTTCTGGTAGAGCTGTTACTTTCTTCACTTGATATCATACTTTATGTGTTTTGTATATTATATACGTATGTTTAAAAGAGATACGCATCTACTGAGCAGCAAATCTTATCTGGTTGTTCTGTACGTTCCTGTGTATTGCAGTGAGAGTAAAGATGTTCTGTACTAGTCTTGTTACCTCTATGCACCCATTTGCTTTACCAGGAAAGTGTTGGAACAGAGAGATGGTGTGTATGAAAAGATATCACAGTACCTTCAACTGAAGAACATCATTAAAAGTATTCAGGTAAAAGCTTGAAATGTGAAATTAACTAAGTTCTATTCTTTATCTCTCTCACTCCTTCCACATCTTTCTCTATACCCAAACCAGCTTACAATCTGTGAGTAAAATCACCTGGCCAGTGGTTGGTGTATTTCAATTTCGCTGTTTTTCAGGAAACAGATAGTAAAGAACTGAAGACAGATGTAGATCTTGGCTGTAATTTCTACGTTCAAGCTAATGTGTAAGTCGATTTTTGATTTCTTGGTCAATACTTTGTGTCATGTGTGAATCAATGTGACTGACTAATGGGGATTTTTTCCATTCCAGACCTGACACGTCCAAAATCTTTGTGGCAATTGGGTATGGGTTTTTTGTTGAATTCACGCTCTCTGAAGCTTTGGCATTCATTGATAAGAAGACCAACCAGCTTACAGAGTAAGATCCTCAGGCTGTTTTCTCTAAGATTTTGCCCAGTTGCTTGTTTTCATTTCATCTTGAAATGTTCGTTTTTTTGTGGCTTTTCCAGGTATACTGAGGTCCTTACCAAACATGCATCAAAAATCAAGGCAAACATTCGTATGGTTTTGGAGGTAGTCTTTTTATTTCAGATTGGATTGGGGTCCATTATTCATTACTTCTGTTGGGAGTCTGACTCATTTGAAGCATCGCTAAAATTACATGTGCGCTTCCCTCTACAGGGTTTAAGGGAACTACAGGGTCTGAAAGATCTTCCTGAGACCAGAAGGAGAGAGGTGTTTTAAGTCCAGCGTAAGTTCAAGGCGGCACAGAGTCTGATATCTTTGCTTTGTGGAGGCAGTATGTATGACTGGGGTGGGTTTGGGCTTCATGCGGCATGACCATTGTGAACAACAATGTATTATAATGGGACGTGGTTCCTTAACAGGTTATACTGTTATGTTGCAAAATGGATCTAATAAAGTCCAACGTATTTTGAATAGCTTTGAGTAGTGTAATTGTTCTTGGTGACTGTGCCTAAGACTGTGACTAAGTTCCGCCTTGTCAATATGTGACTCATGCCATCATGCTTTGTTGTTTGTTTGGCATTCATGGTCATACCAGTTCCAATACCATTGACAATTTATCATTGTTTTACGCATTTTTTTCAGCTGTCATGCCATATTTCTTTGTTTTCAGTTAGAAGGCTTGCGGTTAGTAAATCATGAGTTTATATAACTCATGTGTTACAAGTTTCATGCACTTCACTAGATTTGCTTTTATGTAGGTAAATGTCAAATGAATAGAATCCCAGAGGACTTGTGGTGAGAAATGTACTTAAAACACCTACATCTAAGGAAATCTTTGGTGATGCACACAGGCATTAATCACTAGTAAGTAATTCAGTGGCTTGAAGATGGTGCATGTTTTAGAGCCTGTGGACTGAGTTGTAGGTATGTCTTTCCCTGTTTCATGTGGAGTAATAAAACATGTTTCAGAGTTCATTTGGTATATTACCTTCATACAGCTGTTAGTTGTAACAGAAGAGTGTTTGCTGCAGCGCTTGGGGTGTAATAAGGTCTGCCTGGAACAATGAGCAAAAGGGATTTTTTTGTTCCTTTTCAATGCAGTGGTGCAGCTTGTCAACAGTCCAGGGATGGAAGTGGCAGTAACTTATATTTAGCTCCCACTTCAGATTTTCAGCAGAAGTGGACACATTTCAGCATTAATGCTAAAACTTTAGGGTAGTGGAGCCGCATAGCTGTGCATATAGTGGCTCCTAGGACCTAATTTATAAACATGTAATAAATTGTAGCCTGTAACAAACTGTATGGCTTACATTTGAATATTAAGAAACCTAGGTGTTTATTTGGAGATGTTTGAGATTCTGCTAATTGATAATCAGATGAACTTTTAACTCGTTGAATAGTTGAGGGGGAGAGCACTTATATCTCCGTTTCTTCATCATCACTGTGACGGATACCCTGTCACACTAGTAACTAGTTGCCATGGAAACTAGATGTTGAATTGTGGCAGCAGTGTAAGACCTGCTTCCTGAAATAGATTTATTTTTCTTTGTACAAAGACGCACTGGCACAAATGGACTCATGGCGTTACCATGTGCATCACACACTCAGTATGATGTGCCTTGTTCCATAGCCAAGACTGGAACAAACCACCTCATTTCATGATAGTGTGCATCACACACAATGTGATGTGCCATTTTGGAATATGTATGTGAATTGAGTGCATGTGCAGACAGCTTAATTACTAAAATCTAGTTGATCTGTTTGTGTATGGATACCCTTACCTTGAGGCCTATGAAAGCCAATCAAGCGTTCTGGACATGCTAAAGTTTCTGTGTGCCATCACTAGTACACAAAATGGCTGGCACACATATGCATGCCCAACATAATTAGTATGTACTTTATTCGAGAAGAAAAGCACACCAATAATTGTGCGCCAGACCACAAATAATTTTAAATAGCTACACTATACAGACAAAAGTATTGGGACATCTGACCATTACACTGCCTTCAAATACATAGACATTAATATGGACCTGGTCCCTCCTTTGCTGCTAGAGCAGATTCCATTCTTCTTGGAAGGCCCTCCACAAGATTTTGGAGTTTCTGTGGGAATTTGTCAATTCTGTAGAGCAGTTATGAGGTCAGGCACTGATGTTGGATGGGAAGGGCTGGCTCACAATCTCAGTTTTAGTCCATCACAAAGGTGCTGGATGTGGTTCAGGTCAGGGCTCTCTGTGGGCAAGTCAAGTTCTTACACACGGAAATCATCCAACCATGTCTTTATGGAGCTTGCTCCGTGCACTGGGACACAGTCATACTGGAATAGAAAAGGGCCTTCAGCAAACTGTGTACCCAACATTGAAAGCGTGGCGTTGTCCAAAATGTCTATGCTGCATTAAGCATTAAGATCGCTTTTCCCTGGAAGGTAGGGAGCCTTGTCCAAAACTTGAATTAAGAAGTGTGTCCCAATAGCTTTGTCATATAGAGTATTATCATGTTTGGGCTCGTAGTCAATCACACCTGTGGATTGCACTTGGGTCTGTGCAGCCACTTGTATGAGACTATCACAGGTCTACCACCTGCAGAAGCTTCTCCTTCCTTCCCCCCGTTTTAACCTCCTCCACTCCTGAGAATGTCTAATGTCGGATGTATTAGAATCTGACCTTTTTTCCCTCCTCCATCCATTTGGCTGTGGAGGGACTGATTAACGTCATGTGTGTGTGCTGACGTTTGTGCTCCACAGGGACGCGAGATAGACAGAGAGAAGGGAGAAAAGTGAAAATGCCAAAGTAGTCGAGACGTTTCTCTTTTTTTCATGTAGAAGCAGGAAGCGGGGAGGGAAAGAAGCAAAGTTAAAAACGATCATGTGTGGTCGCTGTTACAACTGTTGCCTTTTAAAATCTTAAACCTTTCGTGACTGTCAAAGCGGCGATACTTTGCAGTGGAGAAACGCAGGACTTTCTGTACTCTGGACCTGAAAAGAGAACTCGCCTCGGAGGAGCATTTTAAAGCTTTAACTCGTCACCACACAGGACACAGACATAATATTGCCACTCTAGAGGTGGCTGTGAGGGTGTTCTGACACACCTGACACAACAAGAACCGCAGTTTTATAGTGAAATCGTTTGGTTTTGGTCAGGAAAGAGTCCTTGGCGTTACTTTTTGGCGACGACAGGTAAACAGCGTTAGCAGGCTAGCAGCTAGCCTAGCCCAACCGATACTGCGGCGGAGCCTGCAGCCCCACTCTCTTAAACATGGAGGCAGAGATGCATGTGTTTATCGCCACCGAGCTGTTATATAATCTTCAAACCGAGCCGTGTCTGCTTGTGTCGCCGTGTGCCTTCAAGGGAGCCCAGTTTTGACGTCCTTTGGAGTGCAGATATGTGGACGTGACTCTACTCAGAACTCAGAACATTCAAAGACCAGTTGCAGAGACCATGGATTCCAACCCTCTGTTAAGTGGTGAGTTAATATTAATATTATTTTTGCATTATTATATTTCAACTTTGGCTCACTTTCACTCATTAAACAGTCATAACAGTCGTGGGACTTACATTATTGTTTGTTCTTATTGTGATTATGGCCGGCCAACATTAACGTTAGTTCAGAACCACAATCAAGTTCACACCTTTGCATCTCAGAAATGTGTGCTGAATGACATTGAAGCTGTAAAAAGATGTTGTTGGAGGCATTAGGCTTGTATGTAAGCTCCAGTCTGTGTGGAAATGTTTTTCTTGGATGGTTTTCATGCCTCAGCTTGAAGGCTGAGATCCCCCTACCTGTTGGAAGCTTGACAACTAATGTTAGCTGGTGTCCTTCCTCCAGCTCTGCTGCTTACACAGCCACATTACCTCCAGTTTACTGCTTTTGCAGCCCTGTACCTGTTGTCCTGTCCAGTCTACACATTACACAGCTTTGCCTGCTCTCACACTCCTCTTGTAACCTCATTAAAGGCTTGGGAATGGGCTGATGAGCCAAATCGGGTCTGTTGGAGTGAGTAAAATACTAAAAATGTGGGCTGGAGTATGACAGGACAAGGGTTGTAAACACTGATCTAGATGTAATGCTCTGTATGTGAAACTGGAATGCCAGCATGTTTTGCAATCCAAATTTTTAAATTTTGTTTCAACATCTCATCCGGTGTCCTGTAAATTTGCAGACATGTTGCTTTAAATGCCTCTGACTCAGAGCAACAAAGTGTGTAGTCTTACTATTTTCACTCATTTTTCTACTTTTTTCTGTTTATCTTTGCTTTAAGTTTTATGAACCTATAGACATTTGGGTAAAAAAAACATACTTTTTTGTGGGGTGGGAGGCAATTGCGAAAAGTATGCAAAATAATGATGTTACTTGTAAACAAATCAAGAATAATTTTAAGGTGCCTAGTGCGTTTCATCTCTTCTGGTTCTTATAAAGATGACACTGTGAAACTGTAATGACACTGTGTGATTGGTACTCCACAAAGCTTTTATATTACAATTAACACTTCCGATTCAAAAATAGGAGCAAACTATGACACTGCAGGAATGTCAAGACAACAGATGATTAATTAAAGTGTCTAGAAGCAAAGCAGTACAAGAATGGGATGCAAGGCACTGACACTGGCTGTCAGGTCATAATATACGGTCCAATTTACTAACAGCAAGTAGAATCTCTCTTTCACTCTTCCAGCCTATTCGGCCTGCCACTAATACCGCAGTGCTTCGTTATGCCTGTGTCAGCATTTAAAGCCTTACTAACACTCTCTAGATCCCTCTTTTGCTCTCTCTTTTTAACCCTCTCTCTCTATCTGTCTATTAAACATAAGATATTAACTTAATCAAACAGCATCTGATCCAAAGGGATGTGGTGAAAGGTTGCTGATAAGTATTGTGAAGACTGTTCAATTGCTTTGTTCCATAGTGTGAGTGAAGTTTGTGTAGATATGTAACTGTATTATTATTATATTATAATAACATTGTTATTATAAGACAGTAAGACAGTTGCATTCAATGTCCTATATCTTGGACTTTTTCAGGTGGCCTTTTTCTTGTAGGAGTGTAATAACATTCCACAATATTGTGACATTTTTATACCATAACACAATCCATTTTTAGCTCAAAAGCAGAAAATTTATTTGATCAAAGTCTAGTTGATGGATTTGATGGAAGAGCATAGAAAAACAAGAATGTTTACACAGTACAGTAATGCCAGTTTTACGTGTTTAGGCTCCATACTGTTCTAAAGGAAAAGTCCGTAAATGGCAACATTACTTTTAGTACCTCAACAAAAATGCTTTCAGAGAGTTGGCACTCCTACATGGCCATAACGCACAAATATATGAAATGTAGTTATACTGCTGTATCTTGTCTGTCTGTTATTAAACTCTGAGCTTGTTGATTTCATGATGATATTAATTCTGCACGTCAAACCTCGCTCATTCACTCTGTAGTGAAATACAAAGTGTTCAGGTATTATAAATCATATCAGGCCTCACTGCCCATAGGCCTGAAGGTAATTGGCTATTAAAGATCACAGTCTACCCTCCATCCTTCTGAGACAATCAGGCCTGACAAGTGAAAACAGATTTATATTGGCCCTTTCTCAGCCACACTTCTCCCTGTCCAGCCTTTATTTATCTCCCTTCTGTTCATGACGCACTGTACTTATGCAGGGGTGAGCCTAACAATGTGCATGTGTCCCTTCCTAATCACTAGTCAGTAATAGTGTAAAAAGCGTTTTCCATCAGATTACAAATCTAAGGACATTTCTGAATAACTTGGCATGTGTTAAGTAGGCCCATCATGATTACCCAGTAAAAAAAATTATGTTGAATCGGTGTGGTGTGTACTTGACAATATGAGTGATGAACAGGTATGCATAAGCGAGGGGGCTATTGGTTAGCCCAGTTAGTTTTTGAGTGTCATTGAAAGAGAAGAAACTTACAACCACAGGATCAATTAGTATTAAAAGTTTAATGGATAGCAATAATTTTTTTATTGCAGTTTTTGTATTCATAGATATTTGTGCTTGAAACTATATTAGTAAGAGAATAATCTAGAAATACTTTTGATGATTGATCACATTAGGGCATTAACAGAAAAGTCGACTTCAGAGAGAAGCTATTCCCACTCTCAGCTGTACACTTAAATTTACCAGCAAATTCAAGGTATCAACCTTTGTTTTGTTTTGTTAATGTTACAGAGAACTTTTTAAAAAAGTTGCTCAATGTTGGACACCCGTGTTTCCCGTGTCACACGTGTGTGGGATGACGTCATCAAACGACTAGTTGACTCGACTTCGACTTTAATACCCTAGATTACATACATGCAATTTATAACAGCAAACATTAATGTCTACTTCATATTTATGAAAACAGCTGAAGGCTACTTGTATGGATTACTTTTTGAATTGAGTTCCTATAGCCTTTTTTGTTCAAACTGCAAAACGCAGCTTTCTAATGACCTGTGGAGATCATGTTTATGACACACTTTGCAGAATATTCACTAAGCCAATTTGTTGAGTTTGTGTATTTTAATCAATTTTTTAAATCAAATTGTTGATTTTAAATGAGCAATTGTGACATTCCTATTATTAGTAATATATTTATTTCATTTATCCAAAGGCAGATAGTCGCTGTCAAACGATTAGTCTTCATTGTATTAGGCCAGTTGTAAAAACAAGTCATCCCATTTTTCATAATGAGTTTGTGTCGCCATGAGATCTGAGCAAATGTTTATGGTGCTGCTTTGTCTGAGAGAGAAGGGTATTTTTTTTTATACGTTAACAAACCAACTCAAACACATTCAGAGTGTTTTAACTGTAATATTGACCCATTTCAATATGCGTATGGTGTTGAAATTGCAGCAATTCTCCTCATTGTGTTGACGGTTCAACTGTTATTGACGCAATTCAGTGGATTTAAGAGGGGCCTGAAAACAATCTCCCTCCATTCCCTGGTAACTGTTGCTTAAACGCTTTTACCATGGTGATAGTTTCTAAGGTGTTTTATATGAGTTACGTAATTGGAGGGGGGGAAATGGTAATAAGGTTAATTTGCATTCTCAACATGTTCTTCCTTAACTTGTGAAACGCGTCCTCTGCTCTCAGACTCCTGCTGTGTTTTTTCTGCCCTGTTTCCTTTTCCCTGATGGCTCTCGGTATAAAACCTAGGTTGAACATAATAGCTACTCTATGAACAGCAGAATAGACTCTGTTCTCCATATTAAGCCTCAAAGGCTCCAGTGGCAAATTGGTCTGAAACTGAACTGAGCTCCTACAGTGCTTTGGTCATTCATCAGCCTTAGCCTTGTCTGCTTGGCAATACATTTAAAGATGTTTTATTTGATCTATTCTTTTTACTAATTAAAATCAGCCTCTGAAGTAACACGTCCAGGGAAATGGTTTTATATCAGTTTGTATTTTTGATTTTTGTCATGAGAGTATAAATTAAAAGTGTCTGAATACTACACCTACTTCTACTAAAACTACTACTACAAACAATAATAGAAATTATAAGTTATTATTATATAACGTATGTAGTGCCTTACTCCTACATGACACACGTTAATTAAGGAGAATGCAGAAATAGCTGAGAATGCAGAAATAGCTGTGTTGTTGGTCTGACTTTTTAAAGTGTTAATAACACTAAGAAGCATCAGCTGATGATATTTAGCTGCATACTAATCATATATGAAGGCTCCACTGAGAAAATAATTGCAGATTTGATCTGGGATTGAAACTGGTTCTCTCACCTCTCCAGTGAACACACTACAGATGAATGGTGCAGTATTACACATCCCTCTCTACGCCTGTCTCTTTACCTTGGCTTTGCTCGATCTGTCTAAGCTCATTTTCGGTTTCCAGGGTTCTTAATTTTTTTTCACCGTTTTTAAAACTAAGGCTGCGTCCGAAATTGCATACTACATACTATATAGTATGCGAAAAGCAGTATGCGAAGCGAGTAGTATGTCCGAATTCGTAGTATGGGAAAAACAGTAGGCGGGAAGTTCCCGGATGACATACTGCTTCCGGCCGAATTCTGTAGTAGACATTCGATGGGCACTGCACTATCCTATAAGGCAGCGGGAGAGGCGACGGCATATTCGAAAAATGACGGAAAACGAAGACGCGGCTCTTTTCCAGTGTAAGTATCTTAAAGAAAACATTAAATTACACGTTCATTGTGGTTAAATTACATTTGTAAGAAAATGCCCTCTGTAAAGGTAAAAAATAATGTGCTGCTGTGACGACACATGGCACGTGACATCATCAACAATTCCACTCATATTACCCTCATTCATACTGTATAGAACGTACCGTTTTAACGGCAGAGCAGTACGTTCTAATTCAA
>JBBPCW010000014.1:13527767-13543681 GCA_037974425.1 Phenacogrammus interruptus | reverse complement strand
CGGATCACATGCGTGCCGAACCGTGGAGAGGGATCGGTTCGGATCACGGATCAACAGTGATCCGTTGCACCACTACCGCCAAGTACTGAATGATTCAGTGATTTGGTGATTCGGTGAATTAATCTTTTGAACAAATCTTTTCAGTGACCTGATTCTAGTGATTCAGTACATCTAAAAGAACTGCCGTGCCCATCACTACAAAGCAGTACCATTTCCATCCCCCAAAAGAATTGTGATACGAGCTGAATCATGGATTTGGGTTTGGTATATATTTATGAAATGTAATGTTTTTATTTATATTCAAATTATTATGATTAACTCTGACACAACATATATATTTTAATTTTATTTTATTTTATGATTTTCATCTCTTTAAACCTCTACAAAGGCCACACTTCAGTTCCTCAGTCTTTGAACAACTTCACTTCACCTCATATTCTGCCAATACCCCTAATTCTCATTAAATAATTTTAGTAGATACTGAATAAAAAGGAAGTCATGTTTTGATTCAAAAATAAATAATAAATGTGCTTAAGTATTTGTTACACTGTGGTGAGGTTTTGACAAGCTGTCATTATGTGGTGTCTCGTTCAAGGCTGGGCAGTGAATGCGCAGTATGAAAGCAGTGGAGAATTTCTCAGCTTTAGCTGTTAGACAGTGTTGGCAGCTTGGAACCTGAAAGGCGTTAGTTAGAATGATCAAAAAAAGCATTGTGAGAACTAGCCTTGTGTACTGACAGGGAGTTTGGCTGAAACATCACAGCCTGCCGCTTCAAGGGGAAGAAGATATGCAGGCGTTTCATAGGGCCCGCGAGCACAGGGCATGGAGATCTCTCGTTAGAGTGGGACTAGGTCACAGGGATTAGGAAAAGTCTTTCACTCAGAGTTACACTCACAGACACTGGAATACAGCACCGGAGAATGACTCCAGAAGGATTGGGTCTGCCACACTTAACTTGTTATAAGTGGTCTTGGGTATTTGGGGTAAATGATGTGCTTTTTCTGCCTTTTCTAAAGATGTGCAGTGGAATATGAACACAGCAGAGGGTCAGAAAGGTATCTTTCTGCTGTCTTTTAAGGTTTTATGGTGTGGGATTAGTTTCAGTAGATTTACTTGTTTGAGTCTCACTATACTCTGTTCTAGTTCAGTATTTCCCCAGTCCTGGTCCCAGAGTAGCCATGTGGCCATGAGGGTTTAGTCAAAAATCCAATTTACAAAATCCAATTTTATCTACATTTGGGGTAAATGTAAATAAAACTGTTGTCTAAATTGGATTTCTGGTCAAATAAAACAGCAACAACTCTCTTAAAGCCTGAATTTTTTCTGTACATTTGTTCATTTTCATAACACTGTCTCATACATGGAAAGTACAAGTTGTAATAAAAGAAATTATTCAAATAATGGTAAAATAGTTGTTTAAAACCCGTTATTACATGAGAAAAGGTTTGAGTTGTTCTTGGGCACATTTCTACATCTTTCTGTGTCTTCTATAAGTCTTCCTATCTTCATCAAACACAATGTGGAGATTTGGAATTTAAGGAATATGCATAGGCTGTTACTGTTTAATTACATCTTCCTTTTTTTGTTTGGCCTTAAAAAGGCTTGATTTAAGAGTAAAAATAACATACACATTATGCAATTAAGAATAATATTAATTAGTGTTAGCCCTATTGTTTTTTAGCTCCTTTTTCTTTTTTTCTTCTAGCACTCCCATAAAATGTATACATGCAAAGCACCAATAAATAGCTTCCAGATTTTAAAGTGACAAACTAAAGAGAAAAGAGTAAACTATTAGTAAGAAACCAGTGTCTGATTGTGAAGAAGAATTTTCATGAGCTCCAAGAGGGAGAATAATAGCAATGCCACTTTTATTTGAAAAGAATAAAGATAAAAATTTGATAAAGGATGTTCCACACTGGGAATGTTATCCTCTTTCTTGCTCCTATAAATGCCTCAGGGTTGAATGTTTATGGATTCCAATTGGTCTTCAAACTGAATTCTGTTGTTTTTACTGTGTAAAACTCTGGGTAATAAAACGTAAAGTATTAAAAATGATCTGAGTCAAGTATTGTGATTAACTTCTACTCTGCCATTACAGTCAAAATAGACCTGAAGTACTGTAATGAGAGTCAGTGTCATTTGTCACTTCTGTCCTACAGTGTCAGAAATCACATTAACAAGTCTGTTTGAAATTTCATTGCAAACAAATCAGATTTGAGGCAAGTGTGTGATAATTTAGTCATGCAGTTTGAACGGTGTTATTGACAGAGTTGTAACTTCTGTGCAAAACTAAAGAAGTAAACCTTCAAACCTGTCTTAGCTGTTTTTGGTAAGGGAGAGCTGTTTTTGTGATTTTTGTGCAGAGAAAATGTTAGTGCAGAGGAAAAAAAACAGTGCAGGGGGATTCGAGGACACACTTTGGGAAACTTCTAGTTAAATCCTGTTCGTGTCTTCTTTGTCTGAATGGTAGGCCTTTGGCTTTAATGTTTTAAGGCCAAGTGGAACTGTGTTCCAGATGCACTCCTGATGTCCTAGTTCACGCTTTCTTTCTCTCTCTCTCTCTCTCTCTCTCTCTCTCTCTCTCTCTCTCTCTCTCTCTCTCTCTCACGCAATCACACAGACACACACACACACACACTTTTTCATTCTCTTTTTCTTCCTGTTCACTCCCCCTTTTCCCTCTCTTTCAGTCTCTCTCGCTCTCTCACTTTCTCATTTTCTCTTTCCCTCTGTCCCCTCCATACTACCCATCTTCTTTCTCTCTGTGTCGCTCTGCGTTTCACTGAACGCTGTGAATGGTCCCATAGCGCGCATCACCAACAGCAGCCCTAAGGGTTGGTCCCTTTTCCTACTTCCTGTCAGGTTGCCATGGCATCAGGCAAGGTGGCCCCATTTCCTGCTGTGCAGAGGGGCCGAGAGGGGAACGTCCTGAGCGAGTGCGCTGCTCGCTAATGCGATCAGACAGGCGTGCTAGAGACCATCACACATCCAAGGCAGAATGGGCCGCAGCTGATCCACTCTCAGACGCAGCTTAGAGCGCTCAGGACGAGATTCTACAACTGACACGGACACCAACACTATCTCTCCCCAACCCAGCGCCAGTGCGGGCCAGTCCCTCGTGGGATGGGGCCAAAATAGCCACCAGAGTGTGTCCTGTCCTTGTCTAGAGTAGTGATCAAAGACCTATCTCAGTTGTTGGGTGTATCATAGACACAGGGTTGGAAACTGAAATTAGGTTCCAAATTAGAACCAATAAAAAAAAAACCCAGCTACCTAATTTTTAGGGATGCACTGATTGATCGGCCAGTGATCGGAAACGGACGATTTTTGGCCTGATCGGCCGATCACTCCCACATATTGCCAATTTCAAACTGATCTATTTTTGGTGGGTTTATTTATTTGTTTATGTATTACATTTTATTTATTTAAATTTGTAAAGGAATTTATATTAAAGAAAATCAGATTTTTGTTTGTATTTGCTGTAGGGTTTCCACTATCATACATCACTATTATAAAATTAACCAGTATACAGGGAAAGTAACTACCACGTTACATTAAAAAAGTAAGCTCTAATTTTCTGTGATCTGGGGAAAATATCGGTATCTGAAAAATCGTTATCGGCCGATCACACTTACAAAAAAATTGGTAATCGGAATCGGCCAAGAAAATTGCAATCGGTGCATCCCTACTAATTTTTTTCCCCATTTTTGATTTAGCTTATCAGTTCCTAAACACTGCATGTCCTCCAGGACTTGTTGTGAATATATAGGTCATGCATCAGTGCATTAATATTTATTTAACATTTTAGTTAGTATTTTATTCCCATTGTTCCGATTCTAAATCCTCAGAATAGAGTTAGTCGAAGCATTTGTTTTCAGGTGTAAATCTGGACAGCAGAGTTAATGTGGCCACTGAAATGGATTCCTTCAAATTGGCATTAAATTACGCAGAGAATAAAGGTATTGGTTTGGGCAAAAATTTCACAATTGTTACACAATTTTCCAAATGTAGTTTAGCAGCTAAGACATGTTAGTTGCTCCTTAGATTGTTTCTAAATGAGTTAAATATAATGGAAACTTGTAGCAGGTTATAATTGTGCAGCCTAAATCATTACACACCTGCCTCATATCACATCAACTGCTTGCTTATGTGGTTTCTGACACTGAATGGCGTACTGCTGTCTATACAAACCAATAAAAGTACAGGATGTCCTCAGAGTACAGTCTCAACATACGACTTTTCGAGTTTATGACGCTCACTCCCACTTTGTACTACACTGTTAGCCTTGCACTTACAGACTACGTGGGTGAACTAGTTTGGTTGCGCGCTGTGGAAGAATACACTATTTGGATTAGTAAGTGACTTGGGCTAGGATATGTTTTGACTTGCACCGAAATTTGGGTTACATCACTATCGAAGGAACGGACCTGCCCTGTAACTCGAGAACCCCCTGTACAGATACATTTCACATCATACTGTTTTTTTTTTTTAGATATCAGTAAGTGTTTTCTATGGTATACAAGACAACATAAGCAAGTCTATTTGAAATCCCTTATTAAGCCGACATGATTTGAGGCCTGTGTAATGATTTAGACATTCAGTTTTGCACAATGCTTATCTGGTGGCTACATGCTCCAGTTATGTTTTAGTTCCATTAGTATCACAACTTTAGTGCAAAACTGAAGAAGAAAAAGACTTCAAAACTCCACAGACCACCACAAACTGAGGAAAGAACAGAGGAGCTGCACTGACTTAGTGTTGAAAACTCAGAATATATATAAAAGACACTTGTTCATCATCATGCACACCTCCTGCTGTTCTTCTCCCCCTGCAAACCTTGAAATAATTTGGAATGTGAAGCGAGTGGGATTCAGGGAGCGGGGTGGGGTGGTGAGGGTGGTGGCGGAGGTGGGAAGTACAAGAAAGGGGATTATTCCTGCCTTGTTTTATGTTTCATCGCCTGCTGCTTGTGGTGCTAGGGTGACTTGTCCATATCCTGGCTTTCTGTCTGGAGGATTTTAAACCAGCACAACACTGCTGAAGTGGGAGGCTTCCGCAGAGTGGGCACACTAAATCAGCTCGAGACCCAAAGAGGCAGAACAGGCAGCCTGCATGTCTGTGTGGAATATGTCGGGTTTGGCTTGTCAGCTGTTGCCCTCACATGTGATTTGCTGAAACAAAGACAGTTGGGGTTTGATGTCTCACAACTGTGCTGTGGCTCTCCACAGCTCTGACTTCTGAGGGGACATCCACTGGGAAATGTGATTGATTGCATGGAGGCTGTTGTCACCCCTCTGTCACTGATGTTTTTTAATAAGTACTGGATAAGCTTATTGGACCAGTTATGGAGAGATATACATTGCAATATGACATTTAATCAATAAAAACACCCTCATAAAATTCAATTCACTATGCAATTCTACAGGACAACAGTTATTTATTAGGGCTAGTATTTGTAGGCAAATGATATTTGATAGTATAAAGATACTGACTTTCGATAAGTCAGTAAGAACCTGCAGCGGGTGACACTTCTTTAGCTGTATGATAGTTGTCCTTGTCATCCAGAAAGGTATAGGTTATATATTTGATGTAAAAAAAAAAAACCCTGCTTGTCCGTGAGGCTTTAAGGAGCTTTTTCGCATTTTTATTCACCCTGACACTTGCTTTACTGCTTGCTTTAAGCAAGCATTTTTTTTCCTCATGCTTCACTGGTCCTTTACTACTAATACATATCAATTAGTGCTGAGCAGTATCCCGGGTTATACCGAAAAACAATTTTTATTATTGTTATGATATGAATTTTTCTTGTACCGCAATACCGGTTTAAATAGCCTAATGAATGTTTGGAAAGCTGGAAACTGTTAATGCTGCACCACTATTTGATTTGAATGCTGAAGCTCTGTGTAAGAGTCACAACTTGTCAGATAAATAGTGTGTGGATTGTAGAGCGTACAATCTTACTTTTAGGGAGTGTGTTTTTGTACAGTTTTTTATTTTGTGCATTTTCTGATTCGGGACAAAGACTAAAGGCTAAATAATAGAGTACTTCACTGTATTGGACCCCATTCCAACACAGAACACAGGATATAATGATAAGTTATGTCATTATATGCATTTCTTGGCGTATCGTGGACATCTCGGCGTATCGTGAACTATGTATCTTTATGGAGAGCCATTATCAAAGCAGAAAAATCAAATACTGTTTCATGTTCACTTTTATTCTAAGGGCTTTTTTACTCTTGAAAAATCGGACCAGGTTTCATGTTTTTTGTTCCGTTGTATACATTTGCTCTGGTTAGTTTTGGTTTAACATTGCCATTTTGCAAGTGCATTAAAGAACTTTGAATAACACGTACATCCAGTCGTCAACACCAGCATGAGCTGCTTCTGCTTATACTTGAAACGAATTGGTTATTGGATGGGTTTGCATGTGAGTAAACTTGGCTGTCAACCATTTGAACTATTATTAGTTTTTTCAGGTTGACCTTTGTTTATTTGTTGGACCAAATTACAATGAAATACTCCAATCACCATGTGCTTCCGGCGCTCATTTTTACTTCTCTTCCAGTTCTGGATCTTTTTCTTAAATAACCTGTCTCACCGTTCTGCAACTGAATGTCCGAAACAATCCAAATGTGTTTTTTTTACGCTGTAAACACACCGACCCAGGATCCACTCCTTTTGGTCAGACTAAATGTTTGTCTTTGTTATAAGGTATATATGAAGTATTTATGAATAATAACGTTGACACATATATAATCATGAAAAGAGACAATGGTTTCTTATTGTAATTTGTAATTATTTGAGATTTTATAAATTAGACCTTCAAGATTTTAATAAGACATTTTATTCTGTACAGTATATGTCATGTTCTGAAAAGGAGAAGCAATGATACATCACTTCTGTGGTTATAATTTTGACAAGTGTTCTTCACTCTCACTCCTAGAGGAACACAGCGCTGGAATGCCTGCATCTATCCTTGTGAATGCACCCAATTCAACTCATCGGCTAATTATCCAGTGTTTCATGCGCTATATTAGGTATTGCGGTTCAGGAACACAGTAAACCTTGCCGTGTTGTGGCCCTTTAGGGCAAGAAATGAAGAACACTAGTTCAGACGTTTGAAGATTCGTTTTGTAGCAGCTTCTATTAGCATTCTCTAGCCTCCAGCTCCCCCCCTCTCACTTTCTGTCAGTTCAGTTCAGCTCATTAGCAAACAAAGGGTAGTGAGCGTGTGTGTGTGTGTGTGTGTGTGTGTGTGTGCGTGTTTGAAGGCACAGTGATTGTTTTAGAGCAACATCAAGTTCTCCATCAGTAATTCATATTTTTATTCTGTGTAATTATTACTATAGAAGGGTATCGATGTACGATGTATCTGTTTACAAATACTTAAAAGTGGAAAACCCTTTCACTTTATCAGACACATCATATTGAGAGTTATGCAGTTCTGCCTTTTATACCCACATGAATATGGTCAAGTGGGAGCTGATCCTAGATTAGCATTGACACAAATACTTGATAATTATGTTCAAAAGTGTTTAATGTATTTTAGACTTAAACACACTTTGGAGCTTTGCGGTATCCCCAGGTTATTTTGTATTGTGGAGATTTAGAGTGAAATAAAGTGCTTTGAATCATTTTTACCACATCAGTGCTCACTCTGCGTCCACCACTTTATAGTTATAGGTCCTCAGAGAGCCCTTACACTCAGCGGTTACAAGATCATGCAGTTCTTGCAGGCTCACTTACATTTCAGGGGAGTATTGAGAGATGATTCTGAGAGCTCAGTCTTTGATGTGTAGTTCCTTTTATGTGCTTCTCTCTCAGCGAGCCTTGGCAGGTGTATTTTTGCATGCAAGCAGCCACAATACAGTACACTCACAAGCCATTGCACTTGCTTTGACCAGAATAAAAGACGAATAATAAGGTATCACTGTGAGAGGTTCTTCCAACCTCTGCTGGGTTTAGAAAGTAAATTGAAATTTGTGTAAGTATGCTCTCTGATAAAACGGTATTCTGAAAAATATGCATATACACTTTGGCAGGACAGAAAACAAATGTACATGTACAAACAAACAAACAAAACTCAGTCTTTGTTTAAAAAATAACATTTTCTTTTCATTTCTGTTTTTCAGGACTGAATGAGCCAAGGACTTCCCTCCATTTTGTAGAAGTCTACCTTCCCTAAGAATCTAGCAGCAAGTGGGACAGCACTTGAGATTTCCCAACAGATTTCCAGCATGGAGAGAACTGCCATTTCCGCTTCACTGCTCTATGTCTGCCTCATTTTGGCCGTGTGTCGCTGTTCCCTGGCGGGTTCCTTCTGCCCAGCACAGTGCGTGTGTGAAACCCGACCGTGGTACACCCCTCAGTCGGTCTACCATCAGGCTAAAACGGTGGACTGCAATGAGCTCCACTTAAGCGCCATTCCGCGGAATATATCTGCTGATACTCAGGTGCTGCTTCTCCAGAGCAACAACATCTCTATGGTAACCTCAGAGCTCAGAAGCCTAGTCAACCTCACGGAACTAGACCTTTCTCAGAACCACTTCACGCAAATCCAAGATGTCGGATTAAGTAATTTAACCCATCTTGTTACTTTGTACCTAGAGGAGAATCAGATTAAAGAACTGATTGATTTCTCTCTAAAAGATTTAGCCAACTTGGAGGAGCTTTATATAAATCACAACCAGATATCTTCAATTGGTCCAAACGCCTTCTATGGCTTAGGGAACCTGCTTAGGCTTCATCTAAACTCCAACAGACTGGTGGCTATTGACAGTCAATGGTTTGAATCTCTCCCAAACCTTGAGATCCTCATGATAGGTGAGAACCCTATACTTGGATTGCAGGATATGAACTTCCACCCCCTTTCTAAACTGCACAGTCTGGTGCTGGCTGGCATGGGCCTCAGGGAAATACCTGCTGCAGCTTTTCAAGGACTGGAATACCTGGAGAGTCTCTCGTTTTTTGACAATAAGCTGACAGCTGTACCCAAAGATGCCCTCCGCTCTCTACCAAACTTGAAGTTCTTGGATCTTAACAAGAACCCCATTGTCCGTGTGCAGGAGGGCGACTTCCAGGATTTCCTCCATTTGGAGGAGCTTAGCATGAACAACATGGAGGAGCTTGTGGCTGTGGAGAGAGGCGCATTCTCCAACCTCCCACAGATGGCCAAGTTGGAGGTTTACAACAACCCTCGTCTGTCCTACATTGATCGCGCCGCTTTCCATGACATGGCTGGCTTGCGCACTCTGCTGTTCCACAACAACGACATCACTTTCCTTCCCCATGAGGTTGTTGCATCTTTCCCTAACCTTGACGAAGTTAGCCTCCACAGCAACCCACTGAGGTGTGATTGTCTCTCTAACTGGGGGCCAGCCTTCGGTAATCAATCGAGTCTTAAGCTTCTGGAATCCCAGCTCACTATGTGTGCTTCTCCTCCGCACCTGATTGGTCACTCACTCCAGGAAGTGGTTTCAACCAACTGGAACATGGCCAGTAACACCTGCCTGCCACTTATATCCCTGCACGCCTTCCCTCCCCAGCTCAACGTCACGGCTGGGCAACCCTTGACATTGGACTGCTGGGCTGTGGCAGATCCTGTCCCTCAGTTCTACTGGGTGACCCCCACAGGTGACAAAGTTACATCAGAAGCTGTATCTCCAGTGCTGAATGAAGCAAACGTGGGCACTAAAAAGCACAGAATGCAGGACCAAGGTGCTTTAGAGATTCTCCATGTTGAGCCAGAAGATGCTGGACTCTATACATGTGTGGCTTGGAACGCAGAAGGTGCAGATACTCGGAGTGTCTCTGTGTACGTTGACAAGAGCAAGTGGCATGATCATCAACACAGAGGCTACCTGCAGTGGGGCTTGAACACCACAGGAGCTCTTGTTGTTTTGGCAAAAATCATCCATGCACAGTCTGTAGTACTGGAATGGAAAGTGTACCCATCTGCCCCTGCCTCGGGCCATGAGCTGCCACAACCCAAGTGGCTCAGCGCTACTATAAAAATTGACAACCCTCAGATCAGCTACACGGCAAAGGTCCCTGTGGATGTCCAAGAATACAACCTCACTCGCCTGCTGCCCTCCACAGAATACCGGGTCTGTCTGACCATGTCGTCTGCAGAGCAACAAACCCAGCATTCCTGCATCAATGTCACAACCAGAGAAGCCAGTTTTGCCGTGGAGATGGTTGCCCAACCAAGCAATGTTGCCTTGGCGGCGGTGATGGGCTCCATGTTTGCTATCTGTATCATGGCCCTGCTGGTGTTTTACATGGGCCGGCGAATAAAGCAAAAGTCTTGTCATCACTCATTGAAGAAGTACATGCAGCATGCCACCTCTATTCCCCTCAACGAGCTGTACCCTCCTCTCATCAACTTGTGGGAGAATGAGACGGAGAAAGAGAAAGATGGGTCCGTGGACCCCCAGAACTCACAGATTGACACTTCAAAAACGTACATGTGGTAGTAGTACACACAAGAGACACTTCAAAGTATGTATGGTGCTGTACATAGATAAGTATGTATTTACTTATTAAGATGTCATTGTGAAAGACGTATTTTTAGATTGTATAACCCTCCCTGGCGGATACAGCACTACTCGGCTGCAGTTGTGAAATGGTCATGTACAGAGTAGGTGAATTTTACAAGTGCCCAGCCAAACACACCCCTGCAATAACCTTGCATTACATTTCTGAGAATACTTTAACATTACGCATGCAAGTATTTGTATAATTTATTAATCATATAAGCATTAATCTCCATCATAAGAACCAAAATCGTCAGATCACACGCTTGGATTTCTTGCATGGAATTCTTGCATGCTTTTTTCAGTGCTCACAAAGTAATTCGTACCTTTGTTTTTCTCACTTCTAAAAATATACTCATGCGAGAAGGTGGCAAACGCACACACACACACACACACACACACACACACACACACTCTCCCAAAAGTACACTTTCCCTCTATCCTAAAACACTGCATTTATTATCACCTGTATTGTAATACCAATAAATCTCACTTGCCAGCTGCTGCGAAATTATTCTTACCTGCAACTAATTAGCTGTCAGGAATAATTAATATTTGCCACAGCAGCCACACAGCTGTGTTTATTTGGCCTTTGATTATCTGTCTGAGTATCTGTTTATTTAGAAATTTCTGAATGTAGACGTTGCCGTCATTGATTCGTAACACTTTATTGAGGTATCATACAGAGTTACAGTTTCCAGCCTTTCAGAGCTGTAGGAAGCTGGAGCCCCCCGGCTCTGCACATTTCAGTGTTTTTCCTGCTCTCAACACACCTGATCCAGCTAATCAACTAATCAATAACTCTTTCCAGGGATGAAGTGGGAAGAAATGTGCAGGGAAGGAGGGTTTTAGGAGCACGGTTGTTGATATAAAGGCCTATATACTAGAAGCAACATAGCTTTGGTTAATTGTCCATGTTTGTTTACTGCTGGAAAATATCCACACTTTGTTCCGTCATATACAGTAATTGGTCTAATTCCCGCGGTCTAATTATTTATGGACAGCATAAATAATTTGCTATATTATGTTGAGGACTTTGTTCTGTGACTGACTTTTTCATTACAGCAAGATTTTCCTGGTGATTCAATCTTCATTCCCCTTTAAAAGGCATGAAAGGTGTGATAGGTTAGATAGTAATGCGTCAAAGTACGAAGAAAGAAATGAGTATTTAATTGTCTATTATATAGAGTAATTTGGTTAGCACAATAAATAAACAGATGGCCAACCAAAGGAAATAAAGTGAAATGGCCTGGATAAATTGGCCTCTGTGGGAAGGATGAGTTAACACATCACAATATACACTGGCTTTCAAAGGTTTAGAACCACTGTTTGCACTAAATGTTGCCGGTACATGTATAAAATGATTGTATAGTGAAATAGATGTCAGCTCTTTGTGGGAATCTGTAAAAAAAAAATGACAGAACCAGATTGAAGTACACAGCTTAAGATGATTTCATAATTAACAAAAGAACTGTTTAACATCAAGAATGATAAAAAATGAGACATTGCTGTAAATAGATGATTATCAATTCATACATTATATACATATTATATAGTATTTAAATCTGAATTGTATAGTTTTTTTTATTGAATTAAAGAAAATCAATTATAACATGATAGATGCAGTAGAAACGAGCTAGCATTCACTATCTCAGAAAATGGGAGAAAAACACACACACACACACACACACACACACACATATATATATATATATATAAATTATACATACATTTTTCATCTGAATTATGTTCATTATTGTAAAGGTAATCCAAACAGACGGCCAATCTTCACTAATAAAATAAAACCAAACTAAATCAGCACGGATCTGCAGGGATGTACTCAATCTGTTCTGTCTTTTAAATTTGTCATTTATTATTTGAACCAAAGATGAAAAGGCATGTATTCAGAGGACCTGTCATTTTCAGTCATACCTAAATGACATCTGTCAACTGCGTTTTTAAATCCTAGTTGATGAAAAGGAAATAGAACTTTGTTTTAGTGTATTTATTTAAATGTGTTTCAATATATTTCTTTTATTGCTCAACACTACTAATAAATGCATCGCATTAATATTACTACATAGAGATGTACCATGTTTATTAACGATACAATGGCTTGTAATAAAGAACACATATTTGAAGCAATGCGTTAGACCAGTGGTCCTCTAGGGGATTCTGGAGTACCCCTGCCTTGTGCATTTTAGTGTTTTCCCTGCTCCCAGACCACCTGATCCAGCCAGTCTGTACCAGGCTGTTTTAGAGCTGAAGTGAGTTATAAACTCAAAACTGAGCAGGGCAGGGGGTGCTCCAGGGACCACTGTATTACACCACCATTTATGTTGAATTAAATGTCGTATCCACTCTGTGAGATTTCAGAAGAATGCAATATTCACTGACTGCAGTCCTTAATTACATCCTGTCTATTTACCACCCATGTCTTGTGTTACACACTGGCTCCTGACCACTGAATTTCTGATGATGGACTAATCTGAAGCGGATGCCTGATGTTTATCTCTACACATGTGCCCTCTGGTGGTGGAAGAGCTTGATGACATGTTAGATTATTTGCTTTATATCTGTGAATAGCAGGGTATTTTGTAATAGAAGGAGAAATTATTGTTATATTTCAAAGTAGGTCAATGCCACTTTTACACTGTTAAGGCGTGTTGGTCTGTGCTCAGTAGAACAGAACTGACTGTAAGCAGAAACCTGAGAAAGAAATAAACACAAACACACAGATATCACCGTTGAGAATGTGTGCTTTTTTATTGTCATTTTTGTCATACAGGTTTGTCCTATGTGCTGATAGCAATTCACCAAAAAACAACAACAGATGGGCTCTTCTGGGTAGTGTAGTTAAGGGTCTGTTGGTGCACTTTTTGAGGTTTATTAATTGTGGACATCTTATTAAAAATAGCTCACTTGTTTCTCTATGATGATTTTTGAACAAATTTCCCTCTTCTTTTTTTAGAACGTTTTTTAGAACTTCAGAACCAGCAGCAGTCTCTGATTAAAAGTGGGGTTTTTTTTTTATGTTTTAGAGGAGGCTTGTTATATACAAAGGCTGTATTTACAGTAGTCTATACTCAGCAGTTCCAGCAAGAGGCTTTTAATCAATACTCTATCTTTCTGTCTCTTTCTCTCCACACAACTTCTCTTCTCTATCTCTCTCTCTCCCTCTTTTTCTGCCTCCCTTTCAACCCTCTCTCTCCCATTTCAATCTCTCTCTCTCTCTCTCTCTCTCTCTCTCTCTCTCTCTCTCTCTCTCTCTCTCCCCCTCAGGTTGTCTTTGTGTAGATAATTCCTTCTCACACAGACTTACTCTGAGATGTTCAGCTAGGAGAGAATTTTTCATTCCCTGCACATCACATTTGCTTCCACAGATGTTGTATGAGCAACATATAACACTTATTAGTTTTAAACTGTTTAAATATAACAGCTAGACCTTTAGTCCAGCCCATAAATATCAAAACAAGACAATGCATTAATTAATTAAAAATATGTATATGTGCAGGCATTTGGAGCATGTAAAAATCATTCTAGGTGTCCATATGAAGCTAGCAACATTTGTTGCAGTTTTAAAGAGATTTTTTACAGTAAATAGATTAAACCTGTGTGGACTACAGCTCATATCTGCTGTCACTGACAGGTCAAGGACTTCCAGAAGGAATAGAGGAGGGGTCTTTTCCTTCTGAGGGGCACTGCAGCCAGGGTGTCTTCTTTCAAAAATCTCTTAGCTCTCAATCTCTTAATTTTTAAGTATATATTTTAGCTACAGAACATGTTTGATCTAATGATTTACTTAAACGTGTGTCTTTTCCAAGAATTTAATCTACATAAGATACTTGACTGTATACCATACAGTATGCATTATTGTAAAATTTCACTGCAATTATTGTCACCATGAACCTCTACAGCTACAACTACTAGAATTGGTAATAATACCATCTGTAATAATAAAAATGGTGGGACAATCTTCAGCACCTGCATCAAGACATATAGTGAGGTCTGAAATGGGTCATGGATCCCACATGCTTCATCTGCAAAGACAACATTGCGGGTGGAAAATATACAAAAACTGAAGCAAAGCTAATCATCGAGCAGATAACACATCAGCTCTTCATAACACCACACTTCTTTAAACCTCGCTTCATTTCACCAGTCTAGAGCATAGTTAAGTCTAACTGCTTAGTTAACACATGGACCTCTCCCTTCTGAAATATGTGAAGCCAAGAGATGCTGCCTAAAACGTGAAACACTCAAGAAATAAGAGTTAACAGGATCCTTCACTGCAGGTCAGCAACATTTTTTTTGACTGTGCTTTGCTTAAACATCACTAATATTAAAAACACTAGGGGTCGGTTTCCCAGACAGGGATTAAGCCTAGTCTTGGACTACCCTTACCTTTTCAATGGAAAATCTCCATTCACAGAACTACTTAATCCAGGACTAGGCTTAATCCCTGTCCGGGAAACCGACCCTTGGTGTGACAGTATGTTGAGAATGCTCTAATTTCTACTTTTCTTGTTCAGCACCTTATATAACAGGTATACACCTCAAAACATCAATCATCTCTCTTATCTGAGTTCAGAAGCTAAAGCCAGCAGTTTGTCAAATCAGCCATTAACGTTTACATTTATCTTCGCTTTTATCCAAAGCGACTTCCATTCCCTAACTACAGGGGCGCCCAGGAGCAACTTGGGGTTAAGGGTCTTGCTCAGGGACTCAGTGATCTTGGATTCGAACCTAGAACCTCTTTGGTCCACAGGTAAGTATCCTACCACTGGACCATCAACACCCCAGCCAGATCACCCTTCTTAGACAGCAGTGTCAGGATGATGATAAATTGAAAAAACAACGAGAGTTCAAGGCAGAAACATGGAGAAACAGAATAAAAGTGAGAAATAGAAGGAATGAGATTTAAATTGAGAGATGGAGAAATGGATATTAAGGGGATCAGAGAGAGAGAGAGAGAGAGAGAGCATGAGGATGAGAAAAAAATAAACGAGCAAGAGAGAGATACTGATACAGGGTGACAGAGACTGATCTGTCATCAAGCCTAACAGTGTATAATATTTCCTGTTTGCCTACTTACTAAAACGACTATTATTATTGTTGTATGCAATAGTACTATACTGCTAATAATACTAATAAGTTGTTTTATTATTAACATTTATTTTATTATAGCTGTCTTTTAATATTACTAATATTTTTTAAAAAAATATTTGTTGCTGTATTGCTATGAATAAATAATAATTATGAAAACCTCCATTTAATTTGAATTTACATTTGAGAGAGCGAGAGAGAGAGAAAGAGAGAGAGAGAGAGAGAGAGAGAGAGAGAGAGAGAGAGAAAGAGAGAGAGAGAGAGAGAAAG
>JBBPCW010000014.1:13506397-13518050 GCA_037974425.1 Phenacogrammus interruptus | reverse complement strand
TATTTACATACTATGTAACATTTACACACCTTTCTTTAGTATTGAATGCATTCTCATTTCCCCCCCAGAGTGAGTATAAAAGCTCATTCAGAATGAATGCTTGTTAAATTATTTAGTTAGATTGGCAAAAAACAGGATTGATGTATATTCCTATTCCCTACAATTCTCAGAATGCCAATATGTGATGTAATACAAAATATACTGGCTTTGTTAGATTGTTCTAGATGAAAAGTAGATGTGTTCTCATTGTGATGTGACACTAATAGGTGGTAGATAGAACTGCATGAATAAATGCTTTACCATAGACAATAAAGGGTTAATCATAGGTATATTTTAATGTGGATAAAATGTGTCAAGTCACTATCATTTATTGCTTTTGAAAGCACTAAAGACCATGGTGTGTTAATGGGGTTACTTGTGGAATGTGAACTTGCGTTTCTGAGACGTGGGAAATGGTGTCGGGTTTTAGAGCCCAGCCCTGGCTCCCAGCACTCTCCTTTCAGCTGTGTGCGGATGGCTCGCCTTTCTTTCTGTCTTTCTTTCATACTCCCTCCCCTTGGCTTAGTTTAACTTTGTTTGGCTTGATTTGGACCCTGGTGAGGGTTAGCATTCACACTGTTAGCTTTGTACACACGCATGCTCAGGGCAGGGAAGAGGAGAGTGGGACGACCTGACCCAGGCATGCTAAGCAAACTTTAATTCGTTTCCTCGTAACAGAGCAGGGCATTTTGGCAACTATGTTTGCCTTAAACAATACATCTTCCTCACTCAAACCTGGTCTGGATTGGGTTAGTAGAAGTAAGCCACAGGTGATTGTAAGATGAACTGCAAGGCGTTGGAATGCCACTGAAACTGCCAAGTTCTTATATTCACGGACACAAGCTGTCCAGGCTGTCTTACACCTGCTGCTGAAAAGTACCTGCACTCGGACGGCCGTGATCAGATGGCCATCAGTTACCTGTACTTGCGTTAAAATGCAGCCCAAATGGGTCTTAGTTGCTTGTGATGTAATCAGATTTCTCTTGTTCGGCCTCTCAGTGTCCCGTTAACATGAGTCTCAAAAACGATGGTTTTGTGACATGAACGCATTTGCCTTTGCCCTCGACACATCCACAAAGCATATCAAAGCACTACAGAGGGTTCTCGGCTAACCAGATCATGAGTTGAAATGTATCTTTTGAGCCAGCGCACCTGTCCGCCGATATCCAATCATGCTTAAAATCTTACTTGGCAAATGATTTGATATCAAGTATAGGTGGCCTGTAAGTTACAGTCATCCACTCAGGACTGAAGTTACAGAAAAGAACTTAATCCACATAGATAGTACCGGAAAATGATAAGCCTCTTTAAGGAAGCAACTTGATGCTTGTTTGTTTTTTTTTGGGGAGGATTAAATCTCTCCAACTTTCTTTAGTAATGGTGCCATCAGTCAGCAGGAACGGGCTCTGCCAGCCTGGAACTTTATCGCACAAGTTTTTTCCCCCCACAAAGTTTCGGCGCAGTGACATGAAAACATCCCGTTCTGTGACTGAGCATCTGTTGAGCTAATCTTGGTCTGTCACAAGCTGTTTTTCCCACCACCCCGTCACTTCACTTTCCCTTTATCTTAAAAGTGTCCACTTGAAACAACCGTGTATGAATGATATCTTGAGAGTATGGTAGGATGATGCTAAAATCATGCTCACATAACATATGAACCTTGATGACTTTCATTCAATCTAACTGATCCATCGTGCTTGTTTTAATTCAGTGTGGTATTTATTTCCTTATGAGAAGTGAGACTTTTGCAGTCCGCTTGGCTGGATCTCAGTCTTTGGTATGAGAGGCATGTTTGCTGGTATTAGTCAGGATACTGCATGTTGACTTGGCCTGAAGTGAAACTAACCTGTGTGTACACGCACTCTCCTGGCTAAGGTGTGTCGACCTGTTTAGGGAAATTGTTGTCTTACGCAAATCGCATTCCATGGTAGCTGCCCTTCCATGCTTCACCTTGTGCTGGTCATCTGACGCATACCTTCATCGGATTCCACCTGTTTTGTTTGTTTGCGCTGTCAGTTTGATGCGAGAACTAGTGCCATAACCTGACAGGGGCAGCAGAAGCAACAGTCTGGGACTTGCAGTGTGGGTGAGGCTGGAATTCCCTTTGCCCAGTACACTGGTAAAAAAAATGCCTCCAGCTAACATGAGCGTCAGCTGTGTTTCTGGCGGGTTTTTTGTTTTGCGTGCATTCACTTTAAATAGACTACGTCTGGTTGTCAGGTGTGAGTTCATTATCTGAGTGAGGTTTCCATCACCCCAGATGCATACCTCTCGCCTGTGTACGACATCAAAGCAGCTAATTTTAAACAGTTGATTGTTTAAAAAAGACTCCACTTCGACTGAAATAGAAAATGCCAAATTTCTGAGTTGGATGGTAAAATGTAGGCCACTACTAAAATTCCTCTCAAAAGAAAAGCAATGACTTTAATTTCTTGATAATAGATCCCCGTTGTTTTCTTTACAGAAACCACAATTAAAGCATAAGCATTAACCAGTGGTGTGTGGTTTTTCCAGTTTAATCTAGTTTCTTCTGGATGACCAGTCCACTGTGAGAGGTCCAGTGAAGTCTGACTTGATGACTTGGTGCTATCTTGTACTGATTCTTTCAGCCTCATTCAGCAGAAACCAGGCTGTCACGGACTTGTCTGTACATCATGTAAAGTCCTACACAAACACAGAACAAAGTTTGAAGACATGCTGGAGTCAGATGTTCTTGATAACTTCCACAGTCACTCACATCATTATATTGATCTCACCTCTCAAGACAGTGCACAGCAATACATGTTTCATAACAAAACAATGCTCACCTAATGGCATGCTTTATGCTTTGCTGTCTGATAAGGTCTGAATTTGTGGATGCAGTTCTGGAGGCTCAGCTTAGTTCCTTGTTTTGTGTTTTCGTCACTCTGTCTCACCTGATTAATATCATTCTTTATAAACCCATTCAAGAGTACAGACAAGTGAAATGTGAAGAAGAAAACTGACTGACCCACAACTGTAGCCCGACAAAAAGCTGTCTGAATCCAATGGGAGCCTGGCGGTCATGTTCAGTCAAAATTTTTTCAGGCTACAGTGAGGGTCAGTCATTTGTGCTCAGACTCTTAGTCACCTGATTAATCTCACTAGGTAATTATAAAGTTTTTCATGCATGTAGACAATAAAGCAGTGTTAAGAAATGACTTGAGACAAGTAAACAGTAGGAGGAGGAGGAGGGGGGGGGGGGGGGCAGCAGTGATTCAGCCCATCAGTCTCCGACAGAAGTGTTATTAGAAATTAATCATTTCAGACTAAACTCTGACTGATCCTGACTGTAGCCGGATAAGACTCTGCCTGAACTTGACTGTAGCCCGACAGAATTCCATCTGAATGAACGTAGCCTGGCAAAACAGAATTCTTTCTGAAGCCCTGCTTCCACTGTCTGAGTTCACAGTTAAATGTAAATCATCTTTTACGAATACATTCAATAATGCCAGCGTTTCAGTGATTCTTCTCTCAAATGTTTTTCAGCAGAAACTTTTCAAAGGCTTGACTTTATTTACCTTGAAAAACTTGCTGCAACATTTCAGGCTGAGTAGTTGTTTAAAGTAATTAAAGTAATAAAAGCAGAGACAAAGAATAAAGTAGACTAAACTAGACAAAAATTATTATAGGTGGCACACAGATTATGAGGAACCAAGCATTAAATTTGAATCCAAACCCCAATGTGAGTAGTGAGATTTCATCAGGGTCTGTCAATGTTTTTAAGCTTTAGTCTCCATCCCTTAGAAACCTTGATAGGGTTGTTAAGCCACTATCATGGTGGGAACAGATGTGAAACCACACAACAGGTATGACTAGATATTTTGTCCCAGTGGATTAAGCCTGAACGAAAATCTGTGTGAAAGGGCATTCCATGAAAAAAAAAAAAAGATGATCCATATGAACTGTTGACTTCCAGCTGTACAAAAGCCATGTAACTATTACAGCAAATGCTGTCTAGCCAAGAGCGCAGGGCTTCGTAGATCTTACTTGGCCCGCCGGCCACGTTGTGACAAAAATGTCAGACAATAATGACGTCTTGAGAGAGTATGCATTCATGACGTGCGCCGGTTTTGAAACTTTTTAACCCAAAACAGTAGTGGTTTCTCCAGCCGTAGCAGACAGTGATTGTGATATGGAAGTCTGCACCCTTTGCCTCCGTTAGTGTAAAAGGCCTGCTGATTCGCCCTCGTCTGGGCATTGAACTTTTACACATTAGGACTGGAGGTTGATCGCTGCTCGCTGTTGAGAAAGCGTGGCGATCCCCTCTTTCCTCGCTGTCGGACAAAAACTTAAAATAAAGGCGTGACCTTTCTTCCAGTAAGCGGTTAACACCCTGAAATCATTAGGCTGCAGATCATTAAGCACAATCTAACTTGGAAGTTTTTTAAGTGATACAAGTACGATCCTCCATCACCTAGTTTGTGTAGCATAGCCCTCCCTCTAGAGCTTTTAGAAACAGCATCATTACTATTTTTTAACACATCTCAAAAACAGGCCCTTTTGTTTTAAAGCTCTTCAGAAATGTTTGTCCAAGGAGCCAGCTGACCATGACTGACGGGAAAAGCTCTGTAAAATGGCATGAGGAAACAAAAACTTAAGAGGAACCAAGAATTTAAAAGGGAAATCCATCTTCCTCTTACCTTCAACAGACTCACAGTGTTGATATAGTAATGGTGGAAATTTAAGTAGTAGAGGTGTAAATCTGATCCGATAATACTTAGAACTGATTAAGCCAGTTCAGGAAAGGATTCAGTGCATATTTATTTTTTAATGACATTTAAAAACATACCGAAGTACCCAGTAAACAAACGTCACAATTAAACAAAACTAAACCACATAAACAGTATAGGTTCATAAAACGATATTCCCACGGTATTTTTAAGACAATTTAAATATAATGAAAGAAAGATAATGACTGCCTTCAGCTGCAACATATTCTACTAATGAAACCTGAGCTGGGAGGCAGGAGGAGCATGGCACATGAAATGTCAATTGGTGCTGGTAGTTTGCAGCTACAGTGTGCAGTCTCTTATGATTTAATAAAATACAGATTCTTCACAGTGCACTGTTACATTTTGTATTGCAATGACTCTGTATCTTTGTTTACTCACATAATGACCATTTTACTTATACTTGCACGTTCCAAAGTCTTTCCAGTTGCTTCAGATAAAGGTATGTTGATACTCCCCCACCCCCCCACCATTTAGTGTCATTTATTGTGTCACATATATGTACACACAAGCTCAAACACACACACGTAGAGAATAACGTCGGGGGTCATAAGTCATAATCCAGCCCTTCAGCGCTGATGAGTTTGAACCCTGGGTGAAACGTCTGTGTGTGCATCATGTCCCAACAGCATGAGGGCTGAGCACGTAGAGCTGCAGAGCAAACTCGTGCCCAGTGTGTGCTGGAGTGTGCAGAGGCTGGTGGAGAGATGCTGTGCGTTCTCCGGGGAACGAGAGAACTTTGCTCTTACTGTCCCGCTCTCCACTTGCCAAACCCCACGTGTTCTGTTGCAATTAAGTAACACCAGGCCCTCAATGAGCTGCTAATTGTCTGTTTGTGTGAGTGAATAGTGTTACCATATTCTAAACATAATATTACATTTGACAACAATTACATTTAGTTATATAATTCACTAAAATTAGAGTCCGCCCTGTCTTATTTTATTCCTGTCTTAACTATATGCCTCACACTGAGTGGACTGCACCTTAAATTTCGTTGTTCCTTGAAAAGTGACGATGTCAAAGATTTATCTTATCTTGTTTGAAGCTGCATTTGTGACTTTTTCTATTTCAGTGTCACAAACATGAAAATATAAAGAATAGGATTTCTTTTTACAAATGAATAATGCATGTAATGGTATCATTAAATGCAAATCCTAATAAAATATCGCCTCTTCTACTTACCAATGTAAAACAGAAGGTAACTGTGTCTTCCAAGGGCTAAAGCAGGGAAAATGTTGAACCCTAATCATTTGAATATTGGTGTAGTCATTACGTTGGCATTTGGTATCTTTGACATTTTGATCCTGTTCTAAATTTAATCAAATAATGCCTTTTAAGAAGAACCGGTATTGGCAATGCATGGAAAATGTTAATAAATAAATTATTGCTGGGTTTGGATGAATGCATCATAAATTCATCGCCTTACCTGCATCTCTTTCAAACAAAATGACCAGAGATTGTGTGTGAAAAATGTGTGACAAGAGGTTGGTGTACCGCAGAGACAAGCTTGATAAAACTGTGTACATGTAAGTAACTCTCCACCAAGCTCTCAGCTCTGCCATAGAGCTGCTTCTTTTTGTTTCTTTTCTAATTGTATTTTTATGGCATGTTTAAAACATGTCTGGACAAATAGTAAATCCAGTTATTTCAGCAAATCAGAATCAGAAGTTTGTACTCATTGAGCAGCCTTTTGCACAGGGGCTACACTGCAACGCTCACAGCAGCAGTAAAATTTTAATAATTTAATATTTGGTAAATAATTGAGTTAATTTTTAATTTGGTGTTTTTTGACTGGATCTCTATTGGTTTTACGCTTCACTGCTTCCAGTACAGCTAGGTGGACATAAACATATCTGTCCATATATGACTAAAAACAGGCTGGTCTGAATAGTGTTTCTGAAAAATTATAATAATTTCACTTTTGTTTACAAATCATATTTAACCACACTTATTCATTTTAGGATTTGCATTAAAATATTCCAGAATTATAAATATATATTTTTTAAAACTTTACACCTTTTTACAAAGAAGCTGAAAGAAATGTTATGCCATGCTGTTAAAGTTCAGATGAAGAGACAAGTCTTTTTTGTTGACCTAGACAACTTTGGTCTTATAAATCACATTACAAGTAAAGTAGACTCAGAAAAATGAAACACTGACCCTAAGCATAGCCTCTATTTTGTCTGGTTACACTGATTAGGTTAGTTAAAAGCAACTATGTTAATGAACAAATATTTATTTTATGCATTTATTCAAAAAACAAAAACTATATGTGCTGTCCACCTCATTCACTTCAAGTGTATCTTAAATGTAAGTGATCAATGTTTTATATTGAATTTGTGCAGATTGAGCAATTAACTGAGCTGCTATTTCAGATCTGAATACTAAATATGGAAACAAGTACTGACAAACAAATAGTGGAATATATGAATTATTTGTGTCAACCCTGTTCAGAGTATCAACTCAAATATACAGGTCCTGTAAAATGGCATTTTGTCCAGTCCTAGATACTGTAGACGCAACCACCAGTCACTGCATCTAACTCAAACTTAGTTGATTTACTGAGACCCTGTAGTAGAGAGCAAAAATATTGCACACCTGCACCTTTTAATGCCACGTCACTTGCAGCTCAGATGAGATAATTAAGCAATTGAGATGTAAAATCAAAGTTCATGAAACACTTCCTACCAAAACTACAATTGAGAAGTTAGAGGTTCCTCTGCTTAAAGCTCGGAATGACTGCTTAGGGAAACATGTAGAAGGAATTGATTTTTTTTCCTCTCCTTTTTTGGTGTGAGAGAATGTTTACCGTCTCTTCATCAGTCAGGGGTCAGAGGTGGAAGTGACTGGTCAGGTGTTACTGGAGGTCACTGGAACCTGCTGGTGTGGCAGTGTGATCAGAGCGGGTGACCTCAGCTCCGCACAGATGAACTCTTACCGAACGTTTTACAAATGTAAAAACTGGCCAAAACTGGAATTCCAGGACTTGTGGAGGGGCTCTGCTGCGTGACTACCATGATGCACGCTGATTATGAACTGACATACTGTCCTTATAGGGTTATAGATCTATAGCAGTGCTTTGCTAGAAGTTGTTAGGAGTTGCAGAATGGTGCAAAAACTATCAATCCTTTTTAAAACTCCTTGTTGAGCAGAAACACTGTTACTTTAATGGTGACTCAAAGGTCCTGGTTTTATGACCTTCATCTGATGACGAATGTGTCAGCCATCATCACAAGTTTAATGCAGTAACTAAATATGAGTTTTTAAAGAGAATTAGTCTTTTACTGTTCTGTATGCCATTTAGTGGTTGTTCATATAGTCTCATTACATTAATCACATATATCTCATTACACTAATTTTGTTAATTGTTAAACCTTACAATAGTCTTGCAATATTTCATGTCAGAATCTGGAAATATGGACCAAGATAAACAACAGCACAAGCTGCCATTGCTGATTTTTTTTCTTCTATCCCATTAAATAGTACTAAATCCTTTAGATCTGAATGAGCCCTTACTTCAATTCCTCTCTCTTTAAGCTACATTATTTAGGAATTTTATATATATACAGTTGTGCTTTAAAGTTTAATAACTCAATGTTATAATATTAATCTTAATATAGTGTATATTAATGTAACTTTCAAAATAAACTTGGTCATTTGTTTATTGGGGGAAATTATCCAATATTTTATTTCTGTGAGTTGAGGACGTACATTAACCTGTTTTTGCCTATTGGAATTTTAGCCTGTTCCTCTGTACAGAACAGCTTCAGCTATCAGATATTGCTGAGTTTCCTCATATCAAAACATTAACATTATTCTTTTCTAAGCATTCTTTGGTAAAGTGACTCCAGTGGTCAGGGTCATTGTCTTGCTGCATGACCCGCTTTCTCTTGAGATTCGGTTCACAGACAGATGCCCTGACGTTTTCCTTTAGAGCTTACTGGTATAATTCAAAATTCATTCTTCCAGTCAATGATGGCAAGCTGTCCTGGCTCAGACCCTGCAAAAAAGGTCCAAAACCACGTTTCACAGATGAGATAAGGTTCTTATGAAAATACAGTGTCTTGCCCATAAAAAAAAAATCTACCTTCTGGTTTGTCCACATAAACTTTAGCCTTTTCCACATGTGGTCCCACATTTAGGACTGTAGCATGCTTTTGGTCTTATTTATGTAATATATAGTACATTTAAGGAGTTAACAAACTGTGTGTATGTATATATATATATATATTGTATCAGCTGTGTCAGTTATTAATACACTGTTATGTATTATTTCCTTTTTAAAGTTTTGCTCATGATACTCCACAGCCACCACATCCCACGTCTTCTCTGAATTTGGGCATTTTTATCTTTTTTCCGTAGTATTGTGGCATGACGTATTTCCTGATGCTCAAAGGCTTGAATGAGCTTTTTGAAATCACGTGCCCTCTATGGATCAGCCTGGGATTGTGGTGAAGAATGGGTTTTTACTGCCTTACGACGTCACTGTGGCCTCTGCTTTTGGGTGATAAACTCTATCAAAGGTCTGCAGTCCGAAAGGGGCGTTTGCAGGCGTGTCCAGCTTTGCGCGGCCTTAGCAGCGCCCGCCTCTTTCTTAGAACAGCTCTTGCTGGTTAGCAGTGCGCCGCTATCTGTGGCCTCCATCGTTGGACGCGCTTGTGGTTTTGCTTCTGCTAAATGACAGACCCAACCTCTTCTTCTTTCCCGTGAAGTCTAGTCGCTTCTCCGTAGACCTAACCAGCACTTTTTTTTCTCTTCCGTTTTTGTGATGGCTCGAATATCTTTCTCACCGTTGGTCATCAGTGTTAGCGAAAGGTCACTGGGTTTTTAAATTTTTTTCTAATTTTTTTTTTTTAAGAGTTGAGCAACCTGTGTTGCGTAGTTAAAGAAAAACACAATTAGTATTACTATGTGGACTTTGATAGGAACAGTTGCTACAAGTAATCTTTTGGCTTTGCAGCATTCAGTTACTATCTACCATCACCTGCAGAGGAAGAATATATTTGATATTCTTATTCAGCAGACATTACGCATCATTTGCATGTGTTTTCAAAATGGACCAAGAGATACTCACCAGTAGGAACCTGATCAGTGTGACTGAACTTCTCTTCGAATGCATCTTAGAAGCACAAAAGTTTTCGCATTGAGACTTCAAGATGTCTGATGACTTGTTACACCTTGAGAAGTTTAACTTTTCAGAACTGCAATGCATTGAAAAAGCAAAATGCATACTTTTTGCAGTGTTGCATTATAGGTTGACAAAGCAACAAACAATGGACATTTTTATGAAATCTTATTCAACTACATTATCTGAACATCAAAGCAAACTGCCAGCACTGATCAGCAACACAGTCCAGCAAATACATGTCATGCATCACACTCCTCCTGCCTCCCAACTCTGGTCTTATTAAAAGGTTATGGCACAACTGAATACAGTTACTATTTTTCTTCATTCCAGTTTTGTTTAAAAATATCATGAAAATAGCAAATCATGAACACTCATGTATCAAAGCAACGGAACGTATCTTTGCAGCACAAAGGATTACTGTTTGGAGCATTTTAAAATCAATAAAGATCTGTTTATCATAAAATACATTTGAAAAATCAAACATTGATGTATGGTTTGAATGGTCACTTTCTATGCACTTTGTTTTAGTTCAGAACTAAGCAATGCAAAGTTTAAGCCAATGAAGGCTCTGCATTAGGGAACTGGCCACGTCTTTTGCTCAAAGTGGAATAGTCTGTTTGGTTCTTTTATTTGGTGGGTGTCCATCATTTGCCTGTGTTTAAAACCGACTAACAAAGAGATACTGATTTTCATACTCGCCTTTCTCACGATTGATTATTAGTTATTATTCAGTGTGATTCAGCTTCTACCAGTTTAGAGGATTTGGTGATTATAATATTACCTAACTTGGGGAGACACTTTTCAGAAATGTTCCCAAGACACACACAGACACAAAAACCCTGTTGTGTGTCAACAAACCATTTGTCTGGACTGCCTTCCTGTTTCACTGTGTCATCACATGTCTTTTGACCAATTTCAGTGCAAATTCTGATTAGTGGTGTTGAAAAGCAGGACAGCTTTGTTCCTGACTCTCTGTTTATGGTTATTTTCAGCCACTCTATCTAATGTACTTAAGTATAGCTATGTGAAAAACCCTGATGTGCCTATAATTTCAATTCTGTACATCTTTGAGATTTACACTTAATCCAGTACAGAACCGCATGTTAATTTTTTTTACCACCTGTTTTTTTTCATGATTAAAAATAGACTTACAGTTGGGTTTTGCGAATGTAAAATTTCCAATATGTCAGTTTTAAGACACAGAATACTGCTATTATATTGAGTATAGACATAAAAATGTCAAACATGAGCATCTTTACACCACTGCTGGTTGTTCTCGCCAGGTTATGCACAGCAGTGTCTCTGGGCACCACGTGGCAGCCCTGCCTTTGTGTGATTCTCTTGGTTTTTTTTATTTGCCTGTCAAATTGAGGTCGAAATTGGGAAAGAACAAAGGCAGGTGTTTATGATCACAGATGAGTCAGATTCATGCAAATGTCCCGCAGTGTGGGGAGTGGAGGGGGGTGTCCCTGCTTAACCTGCTATAGTGGAATGTTTGTGTCAGTGAATGTGTGTGTATCAGTGAGTGTGTTTAATTTAATGAGGTGTGTGTGTGTGTGTGTGTGTGTTTGTGTGTGTGTGTGTGTGTGTGTGCGCGTGCGTGTGTAGGGGGTGGCGGTAGCTCAGTAGGTAGGATACTTGCCTCCGGACCAAGAGGCCACAGGTTCAAATCCTACCTCCAGCAGACCACCACTGGGTCCCTGAGCAAGACCCTTAACCCCAAGTTGCTCCAGGG
>JBBPCW010000014.1:13483813-13497598 GCA_037974425.1 Phenacogrammus interruptus | reverse complement strand
TGAGTTATAAGTTGTTCTGTGTGTGTGTGTGGGGGGGGGGGGGGGGTGTCTGTGCACCGTGATCCACTGGAACCGCTTCAGTGCACTTTGGCATCAATTATTCTTTCTAAAGATATTCCCTCAGCTGTCAATAGTGAAGATTGCTGTCTTTGTTTGACTAGGTTCAGATCTGGTGCCTGTGAATGATACATCATGTAAGGTTTTCCATTGCATAAATCATTTTCATATTTAACATGCCCTTTGAATGGAGTCATTGTCATCCTGGAAGAAAACACTCCCTTCAGGATAGAAATGTTTCCTTTTAGAATTAGCGCGATCAGTTAGATTTGCAGTTACCCCAACCATGGGAGAAAAATGGCCCTCCCAGCATAATAGAGCCATTTGATCCCACTGTTTTTAATGATCAAGCATTCAGGCTTGGACCATTTTGTATTCCACATATGCATTTTCACACTTGTGGATGAAATGGTGAACGATAGTACATCTGTCCATCATATTTTCCACATCTCTATAGACCAGAGCCCATCGTTTTTACACCGCTGAACTATAAAATGTGCATTTATTTTCTAAATAGAAGGTAATGCACTGTGGTCCTAATATAATATACCTTTTTAAGTAGTTATGAATGGTGTGTGTTTGTGTGTGTGTATGGGTACATAATGCATTTGTGTGCACAAGTGTGTATGAGTGTTATTTGTCCTTTATATTTACTGTGTCAATACAGAATCTTGGTTCTGTATTGAGTCTTTAATACATTCCATCTGTCTGCAGTGTTCAGATGATTTCTGTGGATTGCGTCGTGTTCAGACTCAGTAGGTGTTGGCGAACGGCCCCAGTTATGCGAGTGTTGCCGGCGGGGTCAGCTGGTTTCTGTGTAACAGCCGGAGGATAGCACAGTTGGCATTTGGACAGCGCACACGGTCACAGGAGCAGAACACATGCTGTCTAGCACTCGAGACACTCTTCGAGACAGGGCGAGAGAGAGAGAGGGAGGGCTGAAATCAGGATACAGGATCAGACTGGTCCTGTTTACATTAGGCTGTTTTGTTCTGGAAAGCACCAAGCCTGATGGGAAAAGTCTTGTCAGCTCAGCTGGTTCCATGTCTTTGTGTTCTTGCTGGTGTCCATAGGGCCTTTCATTTATGGTATGTGTAAGTGCTGTGAATGCTTGGTCTTACAGTGTCAAGAAATTTTTCTCTCTTCTCTCCGGACAGTATGCAGACCAGTCTCTGATGAAGAATGCCATTAAGACGTCAGAGGAGTCGTGGATTGAGCAGCAGATGCTGGAAGATAAAAAGAGGGCCACTGACTGGGAGGCCACCAACGAGGCCATTGAGGAGCAGGTGGCCCGTGAGTCATACCTGCAGTGGCTCCGGGATCAGGAAAAACAGGCACGGCAGGTGAGAGTGGTCGGGGGAAGAATCTGCATCTGACTGCCCGGCACACCATTCAGCCGTAATCCTGTTCAAGCAGTTAAACGATGGTCACAACCATTCAATTTTAATATAGTCTCTTCCTAGTTTAGTCAGTTTTTACTTGCTAGTCAGGGCATTACCATCACACGGTGCTGGACGAAGGCTAGCATAGGCCAATTTGTCAGACAGCCCACTGGAACATTTTATCATTGCAGCTTAGTAAAATGCCTTGGAGTGTGAAAATGTTAGTTTTCCTTTGTGTAAAAATGTTGGTTATTCATGTAAAATGGGTTTTTAGATTTTTAAAAATATTTGTTTAAAATAAATCTGCATAACTATTCACATAAAGTCACTGTCATGATACCTGATGTCACTGAGGTGTGTTTTTAACTCTGCACTTTCTCACTTTGGCCACCTGTGAACCTAACGTGATTTCAAAGAAATGCTATGTCTTAAGATAAGCGCCTCAAAACCGAAAGTATCAAGATTTCAATAAATGACTCTTATTCTTCGTCCTGCAGCCCCGGAAGGCTAGCGCCACCTGTAGCTCCGCCACAGCTGCAGCCTCCAGTGGACTGGAGGAGTGGAGTGCACGGTCTCCGCGACAAAGGAGTTCTGCCCCCTCCCCTGAGAACCCTGACCCTTCCCACTCAGATCCAGTAGCCAAGCCCCCCTCCCCGGCTGGAGCGGCACTAGCACTGTCCAAACCCCCGTCGCCTTGTGCACCTGGTAGGTTCCAGCACAACACCAAACAACCAGGCCTGCAATCAATCATTATTTCTATACTCACTTAACCTATCAACTGTTAACTACTCAGAATAGAAATGCAACATTAGTGCATGTTTGCGTTTCATCCCTATGCTGTTGTAAAATGCGACCACAGCTTGTTTTTATTTGATCATCGAAATATTGTAGTCCCTAGTACATCGTCTTAGAAGCAATGTCATCTCCAAAGCTGTTTACAGCACATCCTGTGCAATTTTGTCATTATCATTCTCTATAGAAACACCTGGATCTGGGGATTCAATTTCAGTTTGGTGGTGTTTGTGTATTAATCACGCATCGTTTTAAACAGTTTTTTTTAAGCAGGGAAAAGTATACACAGTACAGGATATATATTTATATATAAATATATATTCTTATTCATACTGGACTTCCTTTCTAGAAATATTTAGCAGTGTTTCTCTAGCCCTGGAGTTCCCCTCCACTTTTCCGGTGTGTTTGTGTGTGTCTATATATACATGTGTGTGTGTCTATGAATTAATGCTAGGCAATGATTAAAATAAATATAAGCACTGTGCAAAAGTGTTGAGCCAGCTTGTTGGCATATTGGTAAAGGTAAAGGAACCCATAGATAAAGGTGTTCCAACCACTCAGCATTCAGCATCACCGGTAGAATGATCATTAGCCTGATCATCTGGAATCATTTACACCCATTTCTTCACTGGTTCATGCTTTTTATATATACAGCAACCCTCCACTTTCACGCGGAAGTCACAGTTTCAGTCCATTGCGGATTTTCGAACCTCCTGCTTCTGAGTGTGACGTCCAGGCCTTGGGCACCACTTTCCGGTTACCAAGGCAATCAGATCCCTGAATGGAATGAACCTCTGCTGCTTGGTGATGCCCCTAACATAAACAACCAGCATGAGGACGAGGGGGAGTGGTGCACGAGGCCAGGGCGTCACAGTCAGATGTACTCAGAGGCGGGAGGTTTGAAAGTAGCCAATCCAAGAAGGTTATTTATTTCTACTCGCTGCAGATTGGCTGCTGCCCTGTGACACTCCAGTCCAGAATTTCTCCTGTGGAGCTTCTGGAGTTTTCATGTTTTTTTTGTTCTTCTTAAAGCCCTGCATTTTTATAAATGTAAATTAAATTAATTTATTACTGTATTTACCCTGCTTATACCATAGAAAACAGAGCATTAATTACAGTGCAGTCTATACATGGGTAACATTGATATTTACTTCTAGCACTGCAGGAGTTCAGTTTAGTTTAAGTGAAGTTGAAATTGAGGTTTATTGTCATATGTACAATGTACAGTGTACACAGCACAATGAAATGCTTACTTGAAAACCCTCTTCACAGATAGAACATAAAGACATAAAAGACATGAAAGACAAAGCAGTGCAGCGACAATAACTAAAGGTGTAAACTGTACAGTACAAATGTGTTTACCTTTACATTTTCCTTAAGGCTAATGAGTTTAAAATGTGTTTAAAAATATTTAGGGTTTACACTATAAAAATAGGCATTTTATTCATGTTTTAACCACATAACGCGTTTTTTTACTATACATAGGTGCTCTTGAACTCTGTAAAAAGCGGGGAGTCACTCTGTTTTAGTAATACGTCATATTTCTGTTGTGCTATGCAGGTCCTAGCAACCAGGCCTGTGTTGGACCAGACAGACCCACCTCATCTTCCCTGGTGTCACTGTACCCTGCGCTGGGATATCGGGCCATCATGCAGGACATGTCCCCAACTGCTTTTGGTAAAGCTACTCAACAATCATAACAAACTAACTTTTCTAGCTTTTTGAGCTGCTTTCTCACTCCAGACAGAACAGTTCACAAATTGTTGGGGCATAAATGGAATGGGCTGATATTGGTTTCAAACACATGATCAACAATCATCAGATTTATTTTGATTTTGGACAATCTGTGTCAGGATTTTATGGCACATATGACACATTCGTCTGTAACTACCTCTTTTTCTGATTCCGCTCAGTGTTAAACCTTAGTAAACTTCAATGAGAAGTTAGCTAGTAATTCTTAGTTGTCACAGAAGTGTAGGGTGATTGCCAAAACCACAAGATTTGTCATTTTCATGTTGTGAGCATGGTAGTGTAGTTAAAGCATTTTTGTATGTAAACCATATATGCTCTCTGTTATATTTATTAAAGGTCTGACTGATTGGGAGGATGATGAGATTTTGGCCTCAGTTTTGGCTGTATCACAACAGGAGTACCTCGACAGCATGAAGAAAAACGCCATGCATAGGGAACCCTCTCCAGACAGCAGTTGATAAAGGCACGCCACGCAGCCCTCCTGCCCTTCAGGAGGAAGCCGTACAATGGGGATCAATCAAATCTCGTTTTCTCCATCATGAAAAATACATCTCACCCCCAGCACCCCCCATATGTTCATCACTGTTCCTTGTCATCTATCAGTAATAATGACCCGTCACTGTAAGACTTCCCTCGCCACTACATTGCTTTCTATTGCCACTGACGCCAACATTGGACTTCTTTAGGTGCATGTTTAAACCAACATAACTGATATAGAAAAAACATGGAAAAAAAGTTATAAAAATGTCATACTGTATCATCTTAATAACTAATTAATATAAGCTTGTTGTATTTTATTTTCTTGTTTGGGATGGAAAAATGCTCTTTTTTTTCTTGGAATAAAAAGGAGAAGTTTCTGAAGAAATTTGTATGATGGTGGTGTTGACTATTTATATATTCCTGTATGTTAGAAACACTAGAGCATCCGGTATATTAAACACACTGAGATCCTGTACTTATTTCACAGCTTTACATTCGTTTGCATAAGTGTATGTATATAAGCTTTTAGAATGGAGTATAGAATAGAATGGAGAATGGAATAAGGTGTCATTGCACCTTACTGGGCAGTGAAATTTGCTGTGTAGCCCTAAAGGGTACATGTTAGTATTTAACACATGTCCATTCATGTAAATAATGTAAATTTAAGTTGTAGAATAAAAGAAGCTACGATAGTACAGTATGCCAACTACTATTGCACCTTTTAAAAATATTGTATGTTATGTGCAGATGTTTGTAGATGCTATTTACCAGTGTTTTAGCAGAATTTTAAAAATAAGCTTAATAAGTTAAGGTTGGGGCATGTCAGATTAGTTCCACCAAAAATTCCTTAAGCACATCACAGGATTGCCTGAGGATTCTTCTTTGCTTCTACGAAACCACCTCTTGGTTGTAAGAAACAAAGCTTGTCCAGTAACAGTCTTGAGTCCTGAGTATATATGAGGACAAGGCAGCTTGTGCTTCAGTAGTAAAGACAAACTATTCCCCTTTAAAAAAATATTTCAGCTGCAGACCTGCAGGAGACCATAAGGCCATTCAGAAGAGGGTGGGGGTAAACTGCACTAAGTACCAGTCTGTCTTCATAGTAGCTGAACATTTATGGGGTTGGGCTTGACGCTCTGGCTCGCAATTTCTGTTCCAGTTCATCCCAGAGGTTTTGGCCAGTCAGGTTCTTCCACACTGTACTTATCCAAAAATGTCTTTGTGGACCTTGCTTTGTGCCCTGGCTCCCCAAACGGTGTCCACGGAGTTGGAAGCATGGCGTTTTCCAAAACGACTTGGTATTCTGATACATTAAGATGCCCTTCACTGGAAGTAAGGACCCAGCCCAAACATTGAATTCAGAAGTGTGTCCCAATGCTTTTGTCTCTATAGAATAGCTGCGAGGGGAGTTATGGTTTTAAACTATGAACTAACGAAGCAGAAGAGGTCTTTCACAAACACGGGCCATGACCTGTTCCGTTTTCCCCTGCTGATTATAAAAAAACAGTGATAATTATCGACTTGAATTATTTCTGTCAAAGCGCGCCACTTCACCGGAACGTTACTGAAGCGGTTCACTTCTAAGAATCCTGCCTCATTAATATTCATATATTTAAAAGATTTCTACCACGCGATTGGTCACTCGTTTCAAAACACACTCTGGGTTTCGTACGTAATTGGGCGGGGCAGGCGCTCGTGGGCGTGATTACAAATGTAAACTTTAAAACGTCAACAAAGTCGGAGAGGCGTTAGAAGAGTCAGTCAGACTAACGGCTAGCCTTTCGGAGCTGAACTATCAAAACATGGATATTCTGTTCTGAGAGTATTTATCATCAGCATATCCACGTGAGAAGATACTCGTCGACTTATTTTGTTCCTCCGTTTGTGGACATTCGAGTATTTTTTTGAAAATGTTGGACAAACGTATGGTTGAGCTGCGCTTGGACGAAACGGACGATGTGAGAGGGAAAACCGGTAAGAGAAGTTTTTTTTTTTTAACCTAGCTAGCTTTGACCACGCTTCATAAAATTATTTTAGACTGTCTTGGTTACGGTCCAGGATATTTCAGGACATTCATTTTTGGATTTGTTTTAAATTAAGGTTAATTTATTTAGTCTATAGACGAGAAAGTTTGAATACACATTCACAACAAATGACTTTACTAGCAGCAGTATCGGTCACTACACAGGTGTGGAGGTGTGTTTACAATTAGTTTAGCAAACGCTGTTCATTTAGCTGCTTTTACTTTCTTCACTTGAAAATGCACATTTTCCGTCTGTGGGAATAATAATGGGTTATCTTATCTTATTAATAATGTTTTCCCTCCACAGTTCCAGCTAAAGAGCCCTTTGAGAAGCAGTACAAGTGTGGAGCTCTTTTGGGGAGTGGAGGTTTTGGCTCTGTGTTCTCTGGGCAGAGGATCTCAGATGGTTTACAGGTACATAAAATCATTAAAAAAAAAAAACCTTACATTTATTTTTTATGCTCTTTTAACTCTCCACCAGCATCAGCTAAAATATTTATTTTATGTCTTCAGGTTGCAATCAAGCAAGTGTCCCACGACAGAGTACAGCAGTGGGCACGACTGGTGAGTCAAACGCCTTTCATATTTTTATTATTTATTTATTTTATCCCACAGCTTTAAAGTGAAACAGCACTGTATAATAGTCGGGCCAATAGTGTTTAGTCAATTGCTGGGCAGTTACCAGTAAAACCAGTCTTTTACAATGATTGGTCATATTGTGCCCCCTAGTGGCACTTCGTCTATCCAGCGCGCCCAAATTAGTGACGTAGTGGGTAGTGACGTCGATGGGTTTTTCAGCTTAACCGATGAGGGAGAAACGAGAGTATTTCCCCTACTGCGGTTTTGTTCCAAAAAATGACGTACAACAGAGTGACTTTTTACACTTATGGGATTTTTCCTTTGCTTTCAGTAAAAGGTACACTCTTGAGAATTTTACTCACGACAAACCTGATTGGTCAATCTTCTATTACAGCCCACTTTAAAAATGCAACCCTCAACATCATAAATAGCTATCATGTTCTATATTTTAGTGATGTAGTACAGCTGAATTTTATTGCATTTGTCATAATCAACATCCAGGCCTCACCATCTCATAATTTCATATCCTTGTCTCTCACAGCCTGATGGACAAAGCCTGGTTCCCATGGAGATCGCACTCCTGGTGCAGCTGGGGAGTGGGTCAGCAGCAGGTCCCACTCACCGTGGCATCATCCGCATGCTGGATTGGTTTGAAGTGCCAGGTCAGGGCTTCCTCATTGTGTTTGAGAGACCCCAGCCGTGCCAGGACCTTTTCGACTTTATCACTGAACGTGGTGCTGTTGAGGAACCCCTTGCACAAAGGTACAGGGAGACCAAAAAAAAAAAAAAAACCCAAAAAATGAGTTCAATGTTTTTTTAGCCATTGTACAATATTAAACTTAAATCTTGTACATTTACATTTTTTACTGAAAATTTTCATTCTTTTTCCAGGTTTTTGAAGCAGGTCATTGAAGCTATTCAGTTCTGCCATTCGAGGGGAGTGGTGCATCGAGACATCAAAGACGAGAATATTTTGGTGGACACCCGAACAGGAGACATCAAAATCATCGACTTTGGGTCTGGAACACTGAAGAAGGACTCTGCTTACACTGACTTTGAAGGTAAAAGGCTGAGCTTATCCTGAACTCACAGCTGCAGTAGCTTAGCTTAACATATCTTAAGTTACATCAGCAAACACATTCAAAGCAACATTTTAATAAAAAGAACAGCTACGATTAAACCATCATGCTCTGTTTTCAAAATAAAATCTCAGTCCTGAGCCTCCTGTGTTCTTAATAGCCTGTTTTGACCTTCTTTCTTTAGGAACCAGAGTTTACAGTCCACCAGAATGGATTCTTCAGCAGCGCTACGAAGCCATCCCCCTCACAGTCTGGTCTTTGGGGGTCCTACTCTTTGACATGGTATGTGGGGACATTCCTTTTGAGCGAGACAGAGACATTGTCCAGGCCAAACCCAGTTTCACTAAGCGCATCTCCATAGGTGAGTCTTCTCAGAGACAACATTTACATTATTGATTAAAAAACTATATTGAGAGCTTGTCTTTGTATTTTTTACAACAGTATTTCTAATGTTGTTGTTGCTTTGTTGCAGAGTGCCAATCTCTTATTCGCTGGTGCCTTGCATACCGCCCTGAAGACCGTCCAACCTTGGAGCAGATTTTGCTGCATCCATGGATGATGGAGAGTGCTGAGGACATTGGGGATTTGCAAGAGGAGAGTAGCATTGCGCCAAGCCTCTAAATCGGACTAAAAGCGCTTGCAGAAACTTCACATTCCCTATTTGTTTTAACACTGGACTACTTTCACACTGATTGCCAGCTTCTCAACACATCATTATTTATCACTTTTTTTTTTCTTTTTTTTTTTTTGGAAAAGTTCTCGGGCATATTTTTGCTTCCTTTGGACAGGTGCCAATGTCCAGTGCCCGAAATTCAGCCCTATTCTGCTGCAAATCCCAACTCCTCCCGTGCACTCCAAATCTACACCTACTTGGACATGAGACTGGAGTTCGAAATCTTTTGTCTGTTTTATTTATTACTGGTTATTTATTCACATGGATGCAAAACATGTATTTATATTTTGGACTCTAGGGATAATGAAGTTTCTGTAGCTGGAAGCTCTGCTTTTGTATATGCTCTAAAAGAATTATGGGTGTTGTGTCATTGACTGAAAGTCACTTGGTCATGCCTGGTTTTACAGGTTCTTTGTATAATCTGAACCTTTCCTCGTTTTAAGAGGGGGGGGACTTTAGATCCCATGTCCACTGGCATCCTCACTGGAACTCAGTGACTCCTGGCAGAACAAACGTGTTTTGTGGTTGTGAGGGTCCAAAACTGTGAGGCTGTTTGATGTGCAGGGGACTGTCAGGACTGCCTGCAACGTAAGAGAAGAGAAAATACATTCTTTTGCTGTATGTTTGGTTTAAATAACACTGTTCAATAGATGTGCCTCTGGGTAATACTAACAAGGTGCTATTTGAGATTTTAAGCAAAAAAAGTGAATGCAGATGTTCACCTGCTGTACTTAAAGTTCAAAGTCATCATTTGAGCATGAATGGAATGTTGTCCTGTCACTCAAAGTTTTTGTTCCAGTATCTATTTTTTTCTTTGGAGACCTCAACATCATCTGCCTCCAAATTGAGTTACTGTTTAGTTACTGGTAAAATTCTCTTGAATGTTTTTTTAAGTCCATGCTCAACACCAAATTAGTGTTCTTTTGTTCCAGTGAATGTGTTCCTTATTTGGTTGTCTTAAATTGGACGTTTTTCTTTTTGGAAAGTGTATGAACAACAGTCCTGTTTTACTGAGTTTTAAAATCCTTGCTATTTTGCTTGGGTTTGCACAACAATTTTGCTGTAAATACTTGTGTATTGTTTTTTTGTAATGTGGCAGCAGTCACATGACCATATTTAAAATACAACATTTGAATCTAAACTGCATGTCTGTGCCTTGTTTGGATGTGATATATTCATTCCTCATTTCAGCAAGAACTAAAACTTATAGTTAGATTAGTTCATTGAAGTGATAATGCATGAAATGAGTCTAAACTGGGGGAACCCCCTGGGACCCCATGATTTGCCTTTTGGTGTTTTCCCTGCTCTAACATGCATTTTCCAGCACATGTGACAGTTGTCATTTGTTTATTACTTGTATTAGTGGTAGAGGAAAGCACAAAAATGTTCATAACAGGGATTGGGAACCTGCTATAAGGCATGTTCATTCTGAAATGTTCAGTTTTATACTCGTGCCATTTGTTTATTTTAAGACAAATCAACAATGCTTTTTCTTTAAAAATAAATAAATCTAAATATATGCAAAACATTCAAAACAAATCCAGTAGGCCTCTCCAGAAATGGTGACTGTTGCTGTCACCTAGTGGCCATCAAAGCAAGATCTTGAACCTGAGTCTCGTCTTGCATCTGATCTCATATTCTCCTGTTTTTGGAGTCCATACATGACTACATATAGGCCCAGACGAAAACTGGCTTAATTTCAAATGGCCCATAGAGCATTTCATTCTGTAGAGCATTTGTCAAGTCAAGTAGATTTTTATTGTCATTTTTACCATATACACAGTACATAGTAAAACTGAAACAATGTTCCTCCAGGACCATGGTGCAACACAAGAGCAGAACAGAACAGAACACAAGTGCAAAACAGGACAGAGCAAGAGCAACAACACCCCTAAACGAGACAGGACAAGACAATGTGTAGTGCAAATGACAATGGCTACATTGAGGATAAGTACAGTATTTGACCAGTACTGTAATTTAGCAGCAGAGATGTGCAAGAGTGCAAATGTGCAAGAGAATCCAGGACATAAATAAATAAATATGTGCAATTTAAAAACGGCAATTTAAAATGGCAATAAATATGACTGTGTAGTTTGTAGCAGCATAAAAAACAGAGAGAGTCATGTGTTTTTACAGAATGTGTGATATGAAAGGAGTATTTTAACTGGTTATTAAAGTCTGGTTAAGGAGTCTGATGGCCTGAGGGAAGAAACTGTTCCCCATTCTAGTAGTGGAGGCCCGTATGCTATGGTACCTTTTACCAGAAAGGAGGAGGAATAACAGAGTGTGTGAGGGGTGAGTGGGGTCATCCACAATGCTGGTGGCTTTGTGGATGCAGTGTGTGAAGTAAATATCTGTGACATAGGGGAGAGAGACTCCAGTGATCTTCTCAGCTGTTCTCACAACCCTCTGTAAAGTCTTCCGGTCCGAAACATTGTTTCCGTACCAGGCTGTGATACAGCTACTGAGAATACTCTCTATGGGCCCTCTGTAGAACATGGTGGGGATGGGGGTGGGAGGTGTGCTCTCCTTAGTCTCCGCAGGAAGTAGAGGCGCTGCTGGGCCTTCTTGGTGATCTCAGGCACTGATGTTGGATGAGAAGGTCTGGCTCACATTGTCCGTTCCAGTTCATCCTAAAGGTGTTGGATGGAGTTGAGGTCAGGGCTCTGTATGGGCCAGTCAAGTGCTTCCACAATGTACTCATCCAACCATGCCTTTATGGTCATGCTGGAATAGAAAAGGTCCTTCCTCAAACTGTGTTAACAAAGTTGGAAACACGGTGTTGTCTCAAATGTCTTGGTATGCTGAAGCATTAAGATTGTTCTTCACTAGAATTCAGTAATTAAGAGATGTGTCCCAATAGATTTGTTTATATTGTGTATTTAAACAGAAGACATGTATGATTGGATAAAACACAAATATGACTATATTTATGCCTCAGGCACCTGGTCCCCATCACCACCACTGTAGAAAGGGGCGAGTGTGTTGGTTTTTCTGTAATGCATGTGTAGCAGTTTCACATGAAACCACTTGCATGACTCTGTTTACATCTCAGTAACTTGGTCCCATTTGAGTGTACATGTTTCTATTTGTCAGTTTCATAATCACGATTGTTTTCCATGCTTTTACCTTTGTTAACACAGTTTGGGGAAGGCCCTTTTCTAATCCAGCATGGCTGTGTAACAGCACACAAAGCAAGGTACATAAAGACATGGTTGGATTCATTTGGTGTAGAAGAACTTGACTGGCCCACACAGAGCCTTGACCTCAACCCCACCTAACTGGAACAGAGATTGTGTTCCTGTCCTTCTCGTCCAACATCAGTGTCTGACTTAATTAATACTCTACAGAATGAATTGCCGCAAATTTTCTAACACAAACACTCCCAAATCTTGTGGAAAACCTTCCAAGAAGAGTGGAAGCTGTAATACCTGCAAATGGGGACCAACTCTGTATTAAAGTCTATGTATCTGAATGCAATGGCATTAAAATCCCTGTTGGAGTAATGTCCTAATACTTTTGTCCATATTCTGTGATAATGTAGACAGGCTGGTACTCAGTGCAGTTTACATTCAAATGTTTTGCCTTAGAGTCTCATGCAGGTCTGTCCCTGAAATATTTGAGCCTTTTTCTTTAACGGGGAATAGTTACTGTTACTGTTACTGGACCAACTTCATCTCTTCCAACCAAGAGAAGGTCTTGTAGAAACCTATGACAATCCTGTGACGTGCTTAAGAAATGTTTGGTGGAACAATTTGACATGCCCCAAACCTTAACTAGCTTACTTAAAAAAAAAAACAATTCTGCTAGAACTCTGGTAAATAACTATACAGTTGATATAAAACTTATATTAGAACGAATATGAAATTAAAAATAATAACATTTGTGTTTGACTTTCCCCGGGTCTGCAGGGGGCAGTAGATGGTCCTAGCTGGTCTACAATAAAGACGAGAATACGAGTGAAGTGGAGCTGGTGTTAGTCGTCGAGACCCTAAGTAAAACGGTGTAGAATAGCTAGACTGGTTATTGTTAATGTCATGGGGCTTTTAGCCTTCTGACTACGACGAAATGAGAGTGTCACGGTTAATTTAGACTGCCTTTATCCTCGGGTTGCTACAGAAGGATTTAGTCTTGCTGTCTGGAGGCAGGAGTGAGGGTTTTAGCTTCGTGCTAAATTGGTAGCCGTCAGTGCCAGCATGGCAACGGGCAGCGAGAGTCCTGGCTCGGAAGGCGGTCAAGACAAGCTTCCTTCTCGCCGACAGAGCGAAGGTAAGGTCATTTTCTGTGTCTTTGAAATACTGACTTGATTTATGTGCAGGTCTAGTAGTTAGGGAGTTGCTCCATCCATCAGAAGGTCGTGGCTTTGAATCCCAGGACTCTTGGTGGTACCACTGAGGTTCCCATGAGCAAGGTACCGTCCTCATACACTGCTGCCCACTGCTTCACTTGGTAAATGGGTTAAATGCTGAGAGTTTCACACTATCTGCTGGGATCTGTTGACACATTCTGAAAGAAAGCAAATAGAGGTTCCAGCTCACCTGACAGGTGTGTAATTTTAGCATGGTCTAATACTTCTATAGCCAAACCAGATTCAAAAGAATCATTGCCTGAACACGTACGTACATCGCAGGTTCGCTGGGGAAAGTTTTGACGCATCACAAAAGAGTTCGTTTAATTCGGCCTGTTCTCACCGGATCATGAAGTGGTTCTACAGTTAAGATACTTGTAGATGAGCACCTGGCTGACGTGGTCCGTACATGGAGTAAATGTACAGTGTCATACGCGAACACACTACCGTGAGAACAGCATGAAATTGTTCTCTGTATTTAATCCATTTAGTCAAGTGAAGAAGCGGGCAGCCAAGAAGTTTGGGGACGATACTTTGCTCAAGGGCAGTGCTTGAAGTGGGAAAAAATAAGTGCAGGAACTCTAATTTTCCGACATTTGACATTTGTGCGGTGAAAAAAA
>JBBPCW010000014.1:13460271-13472489 GCA_037974425.1 Phenacogrammus interruptus | reverse complement strand
TGTGTGTGTGTGTGTGTGTGTGTGTGTGTGTGTGTGTGTGTGTGTGTGTGTGTGTGTGTGTGTGTGTGTGTTCACTATTCAGCATGCATGATTGTGTCACTGGCCTGATGGAGTCGGCATAACGAGAAGGTTTCAGCTGTTGTCCAACAAACCACAGAGGGTCAGGAATAGAGCAGAAACTGGCCTGCTAAACATAGCCAGAAGGCTTCAGTGGACCACTGCCCACGCTTAATATGGCAGCTGCCCTGGCTGGACAAACCGAGCCTTTCTTCAGTAAAACCAGTTTGAACTGCATCAGAGTAATAGCTGGGCCTTGCACTGTACCCTCCTGGTGGGAGAACTGTGCGGTTATGGAAGTTCAGGAGAGCAGGTGGAGGATCATTGGAAGGTTCACTGGAAGATCTGGGACAAAGTTTGGCTCAAAAGTTCTTACTAACATTTTTTGTTTCATTTCAAAGTCAATTTGTAGTTACATTAAGGTTTTTATTTAAGATAAGTGCTATTTAGAAGTATAAGCACATTGTACACATAGTGTTTGGATTCAAAACCAAGATTATTTCACTCTTGGAGATTACACCCCTAAAACTAAAGATCCTGAAATAGTTCTTTGTTTAGACTTGGGATGGACAACATGGCAATATTTGTTATTGTTGTGGATTTGAAATTTGTTCACAATAATTCTATCACATTTTATGCTGCAGATATGAAATTCAACATAAAACTAGGAAATAAAGATCATATTTGATCTGCAGTTCATTTGATAAGATTCGGAAGAAGGGTGTGACAGCAGGTCTATATCAGATTCTGAACCTGTTGCCCAGTGTAAACTTTTCATTCGGCAGCTGTGATGACAGAACAGCTAAACAAACTGGAGATAGCTTTAACTGGAAGAAAGCAAATTACAGTTCAGCAAACAAGCTGGGCTACAGAATACTTTACAGACTGACCGGGACAAAATCTGTTTGGACCTACAAGTGTTGAAAAAGTGGAGCTGAACTTCATATCATGTGATACTGTTTCATACACATCATTGGTTTATTCATAATGCAAATGTTTTTGCATTCTTTGCTGGAAGGAACTGATACTATTGAAACAGTTAAAACATTATAAATAACATTATAAAAGCAATGAAGTCGTGTTTTCCTGAATAAAATCATGTCTGTGATAACCTGTGACTCGCAGCCAGAATGTATCATTAAATATGAATTATTAAGTGCAGATCATTTCTGGTTTGATTTAGAGTAGTGAAATAATGCAATAATGGAAAAGTCATTTATAGTGATGATTTTCTGGGGTTTTTTTATGTGGCAACCCTGGTTCTTATTCTTTCTCTAGTTATATCATGTTAGAAAAATGATATATACGTATATAATAGTAGATCATAACATTTTTCTTGAAGTATTGTAATGTTATATTTTTGCCATTATCGCCCACTCTTAGTTTGGACATCTGGTCTCAGTACAAGCTTTTCATTTCTATCTTTTCATTTCTACCTCTACTGGCTTTACACTTCAAGATTAAACAAAACACCCTTCATTCTTAGAACCTTAAGCGAAACTTCTTTTAAAAAAAGGGACTAGGCTCTTTCTGCTTGGATGCAGGGGGAGGCTCTTTGGGGAGCTAAAGGTGTTTTAATGTAGCATCGCTTCAAAGTGTATTTGCAGACATTATCTCAAAGTCCTACATTGTCTCATAGCCCTAAATAGACTATCTGACACTATCCCTGCAGAGATAAGTGAAGAGGAACACACACACACACACACACAAAACATGTTCCCATGGAGTTAGTTTATTGCCATTTGTTGCTTTGATATGGGCGAGTGGATCTTCAGCACAATCACAGTGGTATAAAGCATGAAGCCCTTTACATGGTGAGGGATACTGCAAGATCAGTGATCAGCTCCTGCGTGGTCAAGAACATTTACTGTACAAGTCTTAACTTCTGTTATTACTACTTCAGCTTACGAATGGAAGACCATGGTTACATCTCACAGTATGTTACAAAGCACAACAACGAAAGATTTCACTGAGTTAATCACCAAATTAACAGTGCTAATGAGAAGCTTCTAGACAGTATCGTCACCCAAAGGATATTACAGTCTACCACTTTACTTTACAGGCTCTGTGCTTCTGTTCTGTTCTACCTAGTACCTGGCAGCATGGCAGAGTGTTAAGTTTCATAGAGTGTTTGGTAATTTCCTAACTATCATATTCGTTTTATTAAATGTATTTGATTAAATGAACTTACAGTGAAATATTTAGTATAGGTTTGGAAAAGGTTCTGCTTTTGGGCAGCACACTGGGAAATGTAACACTGGTTAGTTAATACGTATTTCATCTTAATTCTTATTAATAATTAAGTACATTATAGCTCTAATAAGACATGCTGATTGTATTTAGTGGATTTATATTGTTAATTTATATGATTCTAACGTAAGGACTGTCTCCCTTCATAGTAAGGTTTAACAACGCAGAAATGTTTGACGTTTAAATCAGTGTAAAAATTACACTCTATAATGTGTTTCTCAAAGATTTCCCTTTTGATCCAAATGACTGTACACCTAGATTACACACAGCATACACTTCTCTGTTAGTGAGTCTTTGGGCCAAAGATACTGTCAAGAAAAATTTGGCAAAGCACAAGAAATGAAATTTTTTTTTGGTAATGTACAGTTCACTTTTTTTTTAACACATAATAACTACGTAACATATTAACTGACCAACCCAGGGTCCTGTTTGGATAAAAGGACTGCAAGTGTATTGACTGGAGAGGGAGAAACTTGAAAGTGGCTAATGCTCTTAGTGTGTCATAATGACTGACCCCAACACACCTGGTCAGCATTATGGGCAGTTTTGCTGGTTTTGGTCAGATCAAGGCCTTGAGCTCCAAACTACTGGAAAGTGCTTTTGAGGCTAATGTTCTCTGACTAAGGGGCACTTAAATCCTTTGAATTTGTCTTGTTAAATAAATGGAAATAAATATTAAATTTAGTCATTTTTACACACGAGTGGGATTTGAGTTCTCATTGTCACTGGAAGTAGGGCAAAAGCTTTTTCGTAGGTTGTACAAAATATTATCACGAGTTCCCTGGGTGGTCAGTGGAAAAATACTGTATTCAACGCACACAAATACACACAAGCATTTGATATCCATAATAAAATCAATCCATTGTGCTGACTTGTATTCCTCTCTGCAACAGGATTGCAGCATTTCATTAACTACTCCCTTTCCATAGTTTAGTCTTTATCAAAAAGTCATACTGCAGCAAACTTCCAAAATATACCACACAGATATTCAATACATATTCATAATATATAGAGATTTTTTGTGTATATCAGCAAAATAAAAGCCTTCACAAAATAAATCTCTAATTTATTTCACAATATGTAAAACTTAAACAAACCAAAAAAAAAAAAATCTTATCCTAACACGATTAAAAAGTGCTAGCGAGATTATTTTACAACAATGTGCAAATGTAGGTTGAAGTCTTACATTATTGAGTTTACCGTTTTACATTCTAATTATTTCTACAATGATGTTAGGATGGCTTAGTGTGTTCTCTATAATAAATATGATGAAGAAACAGGGCAGAATTCCCACAGCTCTTGTGATTAGGCCAGGTCTTTGGAAGGCCGGCTAGATACTTGGCCATTGATGCTCAACAGTGGGCTCTTGAGTTAAGACAAACAATAAAAGGCAAAGTTTGGCAACTAAGTGTCACCCCTTACGCTGTATATCATCACTGCAGAGGCCTCAGGCTAAAGAGCTACTCTGTTGTTTAATAGTCCACTACTGACGTTGGCAAAAAAGCCCCTGCAGTTACTTTCTGTGGCAACATTTGAGTCTGTTCTCCCTCCCACTTTAATACAGCCTGCTCTGAACTACAGTAAATTAATGCTTAATACACCTCTTCAGCATTCTCTCGCCTCACATGAATCTAACTACCCTAGTACATTTCATTCATTCACGTCTACATGTCACTCTACGGCGTTAAAATCCAGGCTGATTTAAAGTTTAGTGTTCAAATCTTCAAAAATGAACAAAGATCTGATATTAAAAGAAAAACAAAGTGCAGCGCTGATCATTTTGGTTTGCAGGCACCTTCACTAAGTTCCATTTCCCTCCTTCATAATAGCGGCTCTCCATCTACAGACACAGCCGTTTTGGAAATCACCAGAAGTTAACCACTCACTGACAAGACGTAGCACAAATACGGTAAACACAGTAAACTTAACTAGGCAGACATAATCTCGATTGTTTATGGCAACCAAACCCGATCTCTGGCAAACGTGGCCAGAGATGGAATAAAGCATGCAGTTTTGGCACACAGGTTGAACTGAATTGTGTTTTACACACAGTGCTCACAGACACATTCGATAAACCTTAAGAGTCAGCAGTAATAGGGAGATCTTCATGATCTTTGTTTCATTATGGCCTTATCTGTTGAAAACCATTTATTTATATTACATTTAATGAATGATTCCTGTTTTTGTATCCCAGACAAAGAAAGGAAAATAATACTACTTTAAAGTCTCCCTAAAAGATTATTCTTTACAACTTTACATACATTTACATTAATCCATTAATACTGTGTGTTATAAAATATTTGGGACAGCTTTATCACAGATAACACAGGTTCATTCATTTTGGCCCTTAGAATTGCAGTGGACCCAATTTCTTCTCTGTTGTAATTGTCAGTAAAATGAATAATAATTGATTGGAATTAAGCTGGACAGGCCAATACATCTCCTACTGCTGCCCTATAGCACCCTCCATACCAAGCACACAGAGCCGGTGCGTGTGAGTGTCAAGAAAACTTGCATTAGACTGTGTGAAGTGGTCTGTGGGAATTCTGCCCCGTTGTGTGGGGTAAGATTGAGCTACACCTCAGCTGTTTCTGCCCTACCTGACCAAGGAGCAGGTGTCACACCCCCTTCCCGTCCCTCCAAAGACAAGCTGTTAGTGAGCTGCTAATTTTAGATATTTGCAGTGCACATTCTGCTGAACGCACTCCTTTTATTTTGGTGAGTGAGAGAAAAAGCAGGCAGACCAGGAAGGTCTTAGATACCAGCTTTCTGCAGACTCACGGTTTAAAATAGTCTGTTGCTCTGTTAGTTGTATGCAGTTAGAAATCAATTAGGAAAGCAACAATATGGGTCAATAAATGATAAGCGATAATTAAGACCATGTTGCAGTCAATACCATACTATTACTATTTTTTAGTAATAGTATTACTATTTACTATTTTTGAGTTTAATATTAATACTATAATAAGGTAAATATGGAGTGAAACAGTAAGAGCGGTTAAAAACTAAAAAAAGATGATACATTTTTGGTTGTATTTACTGGCTGTATTGGGAGACTTGCGGAAACGGTTGATCCGCTGGGGCGACCCCTCATCGGGAGCAGCCGAGTAGAAGCAGACAATTGTGAGACTTGAATTATTAAAAATTGGATTAATCCAATTTATCAGTGAATACTATTAGCCTCTGGTATGTCATGCACCCCTAAATGAAATGCATTAAAATCCAAGCAGACGTTCATAAGAAGCTTGTCTTTGGAGGGAAGGTGTGTGCTTTCCTGCAGATCAGTCTACATGACGCTCTCAAAGATGATGACCTTGTTCTCTTCGGTGCCTGGGGACAGGGAGGCCAGGCTTTTAATATCCGTGTCAGGCGCCATGTACTCCAGGTGATGGGCACCCCACACTGGTTTGGTCAGATTTTCCCAACGCTGTAGATAAAGAAGAAGAAAATAATGAGACTCGAGTTCCTCTTTTTTTTACTACTTTTTCCTAATTTACTTCAAATATGATATTTAGGGATTCTTTGGCATCATATATTTTGTTCATGAAAATTGAAAGCACTCAATGTACTGCAAGGCTTGTTTACAGTATGCGAAAGGCATGTACCTACTACACAGGTTCAAATCTGACCCTTTCCTTGTTTCCTAAGTTCTCGATCATAACAGAAGACAGAGGGTAGCATTTTTCAGTAATCTCAAAGAGAAGAGCTATAAAGATTAATGTTGACTAGTAATTCTAAAACGTGAACTGAATTGTTTTAGGCTACAGATTCAACCTGCGGTATTGTTACACTTTTATCTTTGAAAAAATGCATAATTCAGTGCTGCAGTCTAGACAGAGTCATAAATTACATTTTATCTGCAGATGGTGGTCTGATTTTTATGGAATGCTGAATAAATCAGTGATTAATGGAACATAAGCAGGGGCCCAATCTCTTCATGCTCATCTTTGTGAGAATCGTCTGGACGCAAAGCTGGACTTCTGTATTTTAAGGCCTCCTGGGTTTTTTTTTCCAGGTTTTTTTTTTAAATTTAGTATGTCAGAGGTTTTTTCCACTGTAGTATTTTCCAGTCATTCGTTCCTTTCCAAGTAATGGGTGAATTTTTTTCTCACAACTCCCAGCTGGCATTCTTTCTCTATGGCTATTTTCAGACTGATCAGCATCGAATACGTTATATTCTATTTCCAGTAGTAAAAAAAAATCGATGGAAAGATATTAGCCCACTTACCCGAATTAAACACACGACTTTCATATGACAATGAGTCACTGAGGAGCTGCTGCCCCAAATACAAAACTCAGGCAAAGGGCTCGATTACATTATTGTGTTTAGATGAGTGGTGTGCGCTGGAATTTGTTGCTACAAGTTTTTTGTTTGACACTGAAAATACGCAGCTGTGTAGAGAACTGTGGGCATAAGCACGATGTAACTTCATCACTCGGTCTAACCACTGTGTACACAACAAAACCAAACAGTGTTCATTTGAACCCTTGCGGAGGGAAACATACTTGTGCCGAGTTAAATTTAGCACAGCTGAGCTGAATTTGATTCAAGTAGGATCAGAAGCAGAACTGAGGAATGCCCCCACCCATAATTAAAATCTGCACAGTTAAATCCTCACTGTTGAAATTGTTTGTGTCCATGAGCTGTTAAATATTAACTCTTTAAACACTAAATGCGATTAGTCCTAAGCCTTGTTCACTACTAACTAATAATTATTCATGTCAGTAGAATGGGAGTCAATAGTTATCACACCTTTGGATGGATTCTGTGTAACAGATTACAAAAGAATAATCAAAGAATTGCCTTTGGTTTCTGTACAAAAATGACTACCTATTTGATCAAACCATAAGGCAGGTTATTGTTTTGTTACCTTACGATTAAAGACCCAATGATAATTGATAAAAGGCCAAAGAATATATTTACAGCTAGTCTGAGCAGAAAGTCTCAAGATGTATGTATATTATTTCAGGCAGAAAAAATAAATACATTCCTGGAGTGTTAACAGTTTAATTGACGGTGTTCAGTCAAGTCTACTGAAGTGTAAGATTTCATTAACCAGTAACAGCTGGGTATGCTCAGAACAATACATATGTGTGTGCCCTCACCTCTCTGAAGGTTCCCTTGGCTGCGAAGAACTTGTACACGAGGCTAACAGGGATGCAGAGCATGGAGGAGAGAGCCAGACACCAGCCAATGACCTCCCCCCACCACGGGTACACATACACATTGTTGTAGGTAAGAGGCTTGTAGTTCAGCAGGTGAAACAGAAATATACCCTGGGGGTGAGAAACACAGGTTCAGGTTCAGTGTCCACTCTAAACACACTGAATTTCACACCTCTTGTCTATTACTGATTGTCCAACAGCAGAAGCTGACCTCATTCTCCACTCAGGGCATGAACACACCTTAATAATTAAACAAGGTTGCATTCTATGAAGCGGAGATGTTGCTTTCTAGTCAGTCCTGGTCTTAGAGAGCTTCTGGTGAAATGTTTCGTAATCACTGTTCTCTGTTATAATGGGAATACTATATAGATCACTAGTATAGGGAACAATATCCATGATTCAAGTGAATGATTTCTTACACTAATGCTTGGCCAGTGCTGTGTGCAAGTTGTCATGTTCTGTTGTGATTGTGCTGTGCTTTGTGGGTGTTCCATGTCTGCTAAGATAAGATATTCTCCTCTATTTTATTCAAAATATGATTACACAAGGCACTCAATCCAGTGAACAGGGCACAGTTTAAGGCATAACCTTAATTGTTTCTATTCTTTTGCATGCTTGATTGAGTAAATCAGCAAATTAACAGCTAACTGGTCCATTGATTCAGGTGGGTAGATCAGACTAACAGGGGTAGTGATACACTAAACAGCACAAAGCTGCAGTCTGTGTGACAGAGGTATATTTCAATACTGACTCTCACCATGCAAACACATGGAGTAATAAACGACCAGCACCACTTCATCCAAGGGAAAGGCCGGTAACCGATCATACGGGCGATGTCATCCATGAACTTGTCAGCACCTGCAGACACACACAGTAGGGGTATGCTTTAGCTGCAGGATAGGGGCTTTTGCCTGGAACAGGAACATTTTATATCTGTGCAGTGCAGAGTCCTAGGACTGGAACTGAAAACGTCTGCTTTGGTAAACAAGTCCCGGACACTACAATGTTGGAAGTTTTTTGAGTCTTACCATAAACCCAGGCGACAACCACGCATTCCCAGAATGCCTGCCACAACAGGGTCATACCACTGGCTGAATAATAGTCAAAAAGCTGGAAGACGTACATCCCCCCCTGCACACAAACACACCAACTGTCAAGTAATTTCAGAGCGTTTAAATAAGTTAAGGAATGTTTCATATGGGTAGGGTTATCATTAACTACAATTCTCTTATCACAGTAACAGTGTATGTTATCTCTGACAGTTGGCCAAAAAGGCACTTATTGTAACCGCCTAAGCCAGTTAATGAATGAAACCTTTTCAAAGGATATTTACCTGTGTAACCATGGAGAGATCTATAATGAAGCACAATAAACAACAGATCGCCACAGCAATTTCTCGACGGTACCGCATATAATACTTTCCGGGGAAAAGATCAAGAATGCCAGTCACAAAACCTTCCACACCAACAAACTGTAAAAAAGAGAAAGAAAGCAAATTAAATTTATTAGAACTGACTTGGAATCGCTCTTAATAAAGAGGGCGTATCTCTCTTTAACTGGATGATCACTTGTAAGACTGGGACATGCATCTAGCTCCCCAAAACCTCCCTGCCAAAATGGAAAGTGGAACATGTGTCATTAGTAGCCACTGGGGATTTTTGATGTTGGTGTCAGAAAGGTTTTTCAGCAGTTCCTTTAGTCTGATTAAAGCATGATATCTTACTTAACTCTGTAAAATGGAAACCAACCTCATGACTAATGGCCTTTGCAACCTAAAGCCTATTTAATGAACACTTTAGAATCCATGTGATCCATATATTAATAAGTGAATAACAATTGCTGCAATTTAAAATCATTAGCAGTTGGGGTTTTCCCAGGCTCCTTCTCATCACCATGCATACAAGAAAGCTTTGGGGAAAGTGAAAGTAACTAGAATTACTCTTTTTAATGTGTCACTGCAGTGTGCAAGACAGTCTCAAACAGGAAATGGTTGTTGACTTCAGGAGAGCATGTGCTTACTCTCCACTGAACATCGCTGGCTCATCTTTAGAGACTGTCCAGAGCACCAAGTCCTTTGGTGTTCACATTACAGAGAATCTCACATGGAACCTCAACACTTTTGCCAAGAATGCTAGTAGTGTCTCTACTTCCTGTGGAGGAGCTGAAAAGAGCTCACCCCTAATCCTCACCCTGTTCTATAGAGAGACTACAGAGAGCAACCTGAGCAGCTGCATCACAGCATGGTTTGGAAATAGCACTGCCTCGGACCACAATATTGTACAGTGGACAGAGATGACAGTGGAAAAGATAATCAGAAGCATTCATTGTATATGACCCCACTCATCCCTCCCACACTCTTCCGACACCTAAACTCTCTGACAAGAGGTTTCATACCATATGCGCCTTCACTGCCACTATGGGAAATCAGAACTGTACTTGCCACGCATAAACAAGCTCCTGAACTGAACTGCTTCTTTCCAGCATGCACATGTTCACACATACACTCTTAAACTGCTGCCCCATAAATAAGAATCACACCATAACTGCCCCCCATAAACAACTTTTTACATTTTTCATCCTGTTGTTGCTATATGCTAATCTTTGCAAAATATTTGTATTTTTGCTTGCCTTGACTTGAGTCTTGTTTATTAGAAGGAACTCTGCCCATTGGCCTCTGTTATAAGCTGATTTTGCGTTGCTCCTTTCACTTTACACTGAATACTGTTCTCAGGGGGATGTTGACTGAAGGTCACAAACCTGGCTGTCCAGCCCCAGCAGCAGCAGCATGAAGAAGAAGAGGGCTGCCCAAACCGGTGCCACAGGCATCAGAGACACAGCTTTAGGGTACGCTATGAACGCCAGGCCAGGCCCTGTAGGCATGAGAGGAGCATAAGGAACATTCATTAGCACAGGTCAGGGGCGGCCAATTATACACCAACACACCTACACACATACAGCACCAACTGCAGAGAGAGAGAGAGAAAGAGAGAGAAAGAGTGAATTAGAGAGAGAATGAGAGAGAGTGAAAGTAAGGAGGGAAGTAAGAACAGAAAGAGAAAAAGAGATAGAAAAGAGAGAGAAAGGTGCACCTGAATTCTAGATTGTGTGAAAGAAAGGGGCAGTTTGGGGGTGGGTGAGGGAATCTTCTTGTCTATATATTTGTTTTGTTTTGGTTTATTTCTCTCTAGTGAGAGATGTGTTCTCATTCACAGTCAGGCAGGTTAGTTGTAAGAGTTTTGTGTTGTTTTGCATTTGTGTGTGGTGACTACTAAAAGTAGATTATGGCAAAGGGAGGGCACTGGCATGCTTTCGTGTAAGAGCGTGTATCAAACAGGGGCATTCTCTTATTACATGTGTTTGAGTATAGGTTAAATCTAGAGGAGCCTATTAAAACATACTATACTATTATAATAGTTAGTTACCACACAAGTACACTGTTATTTTTGTTAGTTTATAGTCAGTCATATTTAAACAATTTGTACAATTTGTTCAAATTTGTAGAGCACGAATAGGATTCAAATACGTGTTTACCATTTGAAATGGTGCTTGTGTATATGACTATTATATGGCTGTCTACTTTCAGCTCTACAGTAATAATTGCTGGGTGTAATTAAATTGCTAAATGGAACAGAAATGCATCTTTCCTGAGATTTTGTTTAATGTATGATTAAAATAATCTGACATGATTTCTTAACTTGATAGCAAAAGACAGGACCTGTTCTTATGACTGCCCTGTAGCAGTCATTTCTAATTAAAACAGCCAAAGTCAATAACATCAAAGATGTGGCCTCAATCATACTAAACAACACTGACCACTTATTATTCAATACCAAGCTCAATCTAGATTTGGGGGAAAAGCCACAGGTCTGGTGGGTTTCAGTCACTGGTTAATGCTCTTTGTTAATTTGTGTATTTTTTTTAATAGTGTTTGGGTTTAGTGGGGTTAGACTGGGTTGTCATGTGGATACTGTAGGTGGCCCTTCCTGTACCCTGCTCTGGATTTCCACCATGCGGTGCACTTCTCCTGTATCAGAGGACGGTTCTATTGCTAGCATTTAGCTGCGCTACGCTAAGGCTAGGCTAAAGCTGACGCTAACAGCAAGGCCCTGGTTGGCTGTGCTAGGCCGGACGTGCGCCCCATGGCTGCAGTAGCTATAGGCATAAGTCTCGGGCTGGGCTGTATTAAGAGGTGTAAATGCTGACATTAGATATCAGAAGTTTACCTGCATTGGCAGTCAGCTCCAGGACCCCTCTTGAAATCGAGATGTGCACATCTCAAGAGGCAAAGTTCCTGGTTAGATAATCCTTAAATTAATACTTAAAGCCAAAATATAGATAATATAGAGATAATAAATTAATAGATATGAATCACAAGATATAGAACGGGATTGAAAACAATCAAGGATAACTAGTAAAAGCATCAAAGGCATGATGGGGAAATCTGTTTCGTCCTCTAACTGTGACCTGAACGGATTCTGGATGAAAAAGGAAAAAAAAAAAAAGCCCCTGTGGGTTATTTACCATATTCTGTCTCTAACGCATACAAAAATGACACGACCCAATTTAAGGTTACATACTCCTCTACTGAGGACACACTCACACAGGACAGCTCCACAGCACGTTCATATAGAACTCTCACTCAGATTAGACACCACAAGGACAGACAAGGGCTTACACACACACACACACACACACACACACACACACACACACACACACACACACACACACACACACACACACAC
>JBBPCW010000014.1:13435666-13451239 GCA_037974425.1 Phenacogrammus interruptus | reverse complement strand
ACATCATTTTAATTCAATAATGATAGCTAGACTTATTATTTTTCATTTCAATTCATAGTCTTGTTTCTATTTGTAAAAGTGAATATCTGCGCTCAGTGATATTTTGTGTGAAATGTTTGGATATATAATTTAAAAATAGTAGAATAATGACAATATATTTAGGCCCTGTCCACACGTACACGGGTATTTCTGAAAACTGAGGTTTTTCTATGCGTTTTGGCCTGTGTTCCGACCTTTGGCAGAATTCAAATGAGCCATTTTAATCTAGATTAATCTACATTAATTCCAAGATTACAGTGAGATTAATCTATATAAAAAAATTAATCTATGCCCACCACTAATAATGATATATATCATTATATGGAATTAACCAATCACATTTTGATTTCCAGTGGGTCTTGGCAGCAGCCCTATACTGGAGCTCTGTATCTTCATGGATCTTTTAAGTTTTATGGCTGAAAAGTCAAATGTCATCTTGGAGCAACTGGTGGGTTATTTGTTAGGCAAAGCTTCAGTAGAGCTTCAGAGGCCTTGTCTATACATAGTACTTCATATATAGAGGGCGTTATCAGGTCTGCTCATCGTGTGTTTGATAAGGTGACGTTTTGGCTGTGAATCGACGCATTATTTTTATGGAGAAAGATTTTCTGAAAGGACAGGATCACAAAAAGGGTACACAGTCCCACATGCATACGGTGAAGGACTTGCATACTTTCTCTATCAGATCATCAGAGATAATGTGTGGAGGAGCCACTTTATCAAATCAGCGCTGCATTTCAAGTACCCTGGACCTTAGACTCAGACAATACGAGGCAAGACTTTATCAGAGAAAGTTCGCCGCATTTTTCTTTTTTTCCTCCTATGATAACACTCTATTTATGAGCTCTCCAGGCAGCAGCCCCCTAACAGACTCCTCCACTTGCTCCAAATACTCCTCTGAAAGTAGGACAGTCATGCAATGCCCAACCCTGCCCCCCCTTGTGTATGGACTGTTGTACAGCTTTGCGTTATTATTATTCACAGAGTCTGCTTGTTCGTGTGGTGAAAGATGGTCTGGGTTGAGCTGTTCCACTCTCAGAGACCTGAGGGGGAAGAGGCTGAACTCTAGCAGCACAATACAGCCCAGAGATAGTCCCATTACTTAGAGTTAACAGCTCCACCAGTCAGCACTACGCAAAAAAGCATGTAATCTGGTGCCTACTAACTTCTAGTTGCTTCTAGTCATGTTAGCAGGTTGTGAAACTTTTATTTTAACCTGTGGAGAAACTCTAGCAAAAGCATTGACTTTCATTAGATATCAGATTTGTACTCAGATGTAGATATAACTATTTTGAATTTGATAAAAATGATTGATTATAGATTGCTTATCAGAAATGAAAAAGAAAAAACATACATTGTATTTATCTTGTGTTATGACCATTTTTGGACATTGAAAGAAATGTCATTAGGAGTCAACTGTTTATACCTGGACTATTATGTATTTTTACAATTATTTATATCATTTAAAAAAAATCTTACTGCCAATATAATTCATTTCTGTGCTGCTTTGGCTCTGATGTTCCTGTCTGTAGTCACCCTCTGTGGTGTAGTGACACGTCCCACCCATGTCTGATTGGTTACTCATCATGAGTAAGAGTCTAATGACACGAACGGCTCCTGCGGCAGAGGAATGGGTGCAGAGGAGTCCAGGCTAACTAAAAGTGTTTTAGCAAAATATTGTGTTTTGACAGCAAAGTTTTCAATCTTTCTACAAATGTCTACTTGTCTACTTTACAATCTTTCTACAATCCAGGCTACTTTTTTACTAATAGTCTGCCATGAGAAAACATATCACTCGACCCCAATACAAAACAATCTACTCTAAAATTAAGCTAAATGTTACTGTTATTTGTTGCACAAGTAACTACATTGAAATTAATTGGATTAAAAATGGAATTATGGAAATATTTTTGAAAAGTACAGCAAAGCAAAAACAACAATTGTTGACTTCTATAGGGTTAAACCTTGAGGTTCCCTCTTTTCTTTCTGTCTTCTCTTAGACAGTCTCTTTTTAATATCTGACCAGAATTCTTTTTCATCACCATCCCTGATTGCAGTACACAGGGTGGCCTTGAGTTGTGCTGACATTTAATGAATGCTGACACTGACTATAAAGCACAACGTAAGGAGGAACAATGAATCTACTGAGACGTATCTCCTCTTCCCAGCTTTCAGACAGAGCACTGCAATAAATATCCTTACCCCAGCCTCAGCCCAGAACCTAAACCGAACCCTTGTCTGGGAATACGACATACACTCAGCCATGACATTGAAAACATCTGCCTAATATTGCGTAGGTCCAACCTTTGAGGCATGGACTCTCAAGGTTTATCAGTCTTTTATTTTGAAAAAAAGAACGCTTGTCTTGGTCATATGAATACCATCACTGGGAAAGGGTGTACTTGGTCTACAGCAATGTTTAGGTATGTGGTTTGTGTCAAAGTAACATTACTTCCCAGCAGATCACTGCCCAAAATATTCTCTATTCTAATAGCAGTAAGGTAAGTATGTCTTGGTTCTTAGACTGTCGTGGTATTAAAAGGTATCTTGGCACAGTGTCTAAAGTTGCTTGTCGGACCAAAAAGCATGCTTGACCTTGAGAGCAGCAGGCCTGGCGGCTAAATGAGTTTCTGATAGACAGTGGGAAGTTGTGCTCTGACTTATCCCTGTGTTAACAGCAGCCTGATGGACTCCACGAAGTCATTCCTGCGGTATTACTGCATTAGAGCTATGCCTGGTTTGCTGAGGTTATACATGCCACAGCACTTGGGTCTGTGTCAAACACTTAACTGTTACCACTTTTTAACTCTTTGAACAAACTTGACAAAGAGACATCAAATAAATATCTATTAATATGATCATCTCAGAAAATACTGGTCTTCATTTGCAGTCAAACTTTCGTTCTCAAATAGGAGTACAGCTCTAGTAGAAGTGATCTGAAACCAAAACGTTTAGATTTACAGTGTGTGCATGTGATGTGGGCAGATGTTAGACTCCACATTGCCTGTTATAACGGGGAAATGAACATAATCTAAATGTTCCTTCAGTAAACAAGCACTACTTCCTAGCTGCTCTAATTCTCACCTCCTCTGCAAGATGTAGGCTAATCTGGCCCTTTGTTTTTGTTCCTCGCATTATTTAATCAGATTCTGAAATAGCCAATTAGCTCACTGGGACAATGCTCTGCCCACTTCATTTAGAGTGTGCGCTAAAAAATGATGCACATTCAAATATGATCCAAATTTCTGAATAAAAATAAACACATTCACATAAGTAACCCTTTCAGTTTATTTACTTTGGGCTCTGTGCGGATTAATGTTTTGTAGTGATTGTGTTGATGGAATATATTTTGTACATAGGGAAAATGTTGATGCACATTTGAGTACATTTGCTTTTTATCAGCAACATAAAAATGTCTCGGTATCCAGGTGTGTTTTTGTGTAATGGCTATGTAACCTCCATTCCGTCTTATGTGACATTTTCAAGGGCAGTGGAGGACTATGCTATGTGTAATAGAAGCATGTGGTTGTAAAATCCATGGGGGAGGGGCAGCTTCACATGCACCAGAAATAAACTGGAGTCATTCTGTTGGTGAGCTTTCATGTGATCCCTCCCCCCTCCAGTGAGTGTTGGCGGTTGGCCATCTGCACGAGAGCCTGCTCACGTCCCACTGCAGACAATCTGCCCCCGACAACCAATCACACGGCAGGCTCTTAACGGGCACTCTGCTATATCTCAGACCACGCCCCCTTGCGAAGTGACGTTACCATGGCTACCTCTCTAGTGCGGCTGCTGTAGAGAACCAGCAGTGGGTGGAGCTATGCGAATGAGAGCTAGAGGAGAGCCACAAAAGGCTGTCATCATCTGATGACACAAAAAGGAAGCAGTATTGAAACAAAGTGCAAAAATAAAGTTATGTGTTTTGTCACCTCTCCTATATCCTTAAGAAAAGACTTCTGACTGACGGTTTCAGCGAGGTTCGGTGTTGATACTATTGGACACTTTTATGTGATTTCCACACAAGGGCTTTTTGGATTACATTTGCATTCAGAATGATCTGAGACACAAATCTATTAGAGAAAAGAGACAGGGAGATGAAAAAAGTAGGAGAGCAGAAAAAGAGAAAAAGGAAACTATGTGAAGAGAAAAAGAGAGTGAGAGACAGAGAAAATGAGAGGGAGAGGGAGAGAGGGAGAAAGAGAGGGGGAGAGAAAAAGAGAGAGGAGTAAAGAGAGAGAGAGAGGGAGAAGCAGAGATGGAGGACTGTCCTTAATCAGTGTGAGTAGCTGTTACATAACAGAGCTAAAAGTATACTGAGCATCTAAGTGTATTCAAGTGACAGCTGTGTTTTACCTGCACTCACACAGAACCTGCAGCAGTGATCAGTGGCCTCTCTGAGCCCAGGGCATAAAGTCAAGGGGCAGGATGAGATTGAGAGAGAGAGAGAGAGAGAGAGAGAGATAGCAGACAACAGATGTGCACACCTTGCCTGTTGACTTCACTCCCTTCCACACGCAGAAATACACCATCACCCAGACAGCAAGCAGGCACAGTATCAGCTCCCAATTCAGCTCGCCCGGCTGGTCCAGACCCTCCGAGATGTTCAGGACCTTATTCCTGAGAAAAGAGAAAAGGAAACGCTGGATAAGAGAACATGGAAAAGATGCAGGGCTGAATATACTAAGCGGTATATACAGAAACATTGAGTCAGTGTGTGTTACAGAATTCAGGCGTATTCACTGCTGACATTCCATTACCTCTTTATGTGCAATAGTATAACCGACCATAACTCACTCCGTCCTTATAATGCATAATACACGGTACAAGATGAGGTTGCGAGTGGCCTCCCAGCCGGTAGATGTAGTAGGATATAAATATTAAACTTGCATATAATATTGTGATATTGAATATTGATTCTTTTTATTATATATTTTAAACAAATTTGGCCATACTAAAATGTGCACTTTAGAAACAGGCATTGAAAATAACAAGGAACTGTAAAATTTCAATTAAAAAAACCAATTTCCTCCAATGTTTGTTGTGATTTCTTGGCATCACAACAAACAAAAACTGGAAGTGCAGACACAAATCCATTAATGTAATCTGAAAGCAAATGGTTGTTTTTTAAACGTGCATGGTTTTTTGTTGTTACTTCTGATTATGTTCTTATGCTCAATGGCCAGATATGTGCATTTTGTAACTGGACACTCACACTGTGCTTGCTAAATTATTTCACCACATACAGTTACATGTGTCCAGTACTTTTTATTAGTTGCCTGTTTAAATGAAGTGAAATAGAGAACTATAACAAAATTAATGTATTGTAACACTAATGTATAGTCAAAGCTTTGTCTGCCAAACAAAGTTAACTTGTAAAATGAATAACATAAAATAAAAACACTCACTCCCAAAACTCAATGATAGGTGAGCGGCCATCCGCTAGCTCCTCACAGGTCATGTTCCCGAAGCTGGAGTTGCCAATGGTGCCATTCTGGCAGTCCTCATGTCGGAAGATCTCGATGCAGCTCTCTGTGTTCCACTCATTGTCGCAGGAAGACCACGGAAGCGTGGCATTAAAGGACTTGATGAGGTAGTAGAAACCCCAGGCCAGGACCATGATATAGTACGTGTTGCAGAAGAACACTATGACCATGGAGGCATAGCCAAGTCCTGAAACAAAGCAACAAGTAACATGGTCAGATACAGTACAGGATGTATTGTGCTGATTTAAAAAAATGTCAAACAATGTAATAGTTGATTATAAAAAAAATAGGTTATGTGCTCATTTTTGAAATAATTTGTGATTGTGCAGCATGTTATATTGTTGTTTTATAGTCTGTATGTGTTGCTGTGTAAATAGAAATGAATGAAATGTATTTAGGCCCAACCTTTAAAGAGTGGTGCAATGTTCCACACATTGATGCTTCCAGCCTTCATGAACTGGCCCAGAGCAATCTCCAGGAAGAAGATAGGAATACCCCCAAGAAATATAAACAACACATAGGGAATGAGAAAGACTCCTGCAGGGGGAGAGAGAGAGAGAGAGAGAGAGAGAGAGAGAGAGAGAGAGAGAGAGAGAGAGAGAGAGAGAGAGAGAGAGAAAGAGACAGGCAGAGAGAGAGAAAGAGAGAATAATAAGTTTCCATACAATACTCAATTCACAATTAAAATATCTTTAATTTATTTGTCATTGTTCTTTGATTTGCTTACTGTCTGTATGTAAATATTGAATATAAAATATGTGGCATATCAGTGTATTATATGTAATACCCTTATCAAAGATTACTGGGTACTGGGTTCTTGAGTGTAACGACTAGTTGCTGGGTATTTTTGGGAGATCATGAGTTCCATTTCTAATGATGCCGCAGCCGCCTTGGCCAGTATTCCAATAGAGAATAACTGTCCCTGCTTTCTGAGTGGTTATGATAGCTCTACCCTCTCCCCCAGTTACCCAGCGTGATGAGAGCCAGTGCAGCCAATGCAACAGAACTTGCGGTTAGAGTTCTACTCTGAGTGTGTACAGCGATGTTCAAAAAAGATGTGGCAGCTTCAGCCTTCTAGCACTGTGTGAAGGGTGGAGACCCAGTGAGTGGGAAAAACCACTATGAGGTGAAAATGCATTTGTTCCTTGAGCTCTGTTTCTTACTGTAGGAGAGAACAGTGAGAGAATTTAAAATATCTTCATCCAAACACGCCAGCTAATATTCGTACAACGGTACTTTTTAACCAATTAGTTTTTTAGATTGTGAAATCAAGTGTAAGCAAGTAACTGTCACAGCCTCTCACTGTCCTGCGGTAGAGGACCTCCCTACAGCATTTTTTTTCCCCTGTTCAGTGCACTGTGGAACAGGGACACCATTTTGTCGCGAGGTCATTTCTTGGTGCACGTTTTCAGTGCTGCACTTCACATCTCGGCAAAAAAGAGGTCGTGAAGTCGCTCTGCCTGCATTATCATGCATGATACAGGCAATGAGGCAGCAGGTCAAAGCTGTCTGCAGCGATAACCAACCACTTGACAGATCTAAGACTGACAGCAGCAGCAGCGGCTTAGCTGGAGTAGAGGGGTGAGCAGGTGGGGCTGAATCATGAGGGGGAGGGGTCTGGCTCAAGCTGTGGACCAGTCAGCCGCAGCGGCAGCAGAGTCTAATGCAGATTATCCAGCGGCACAATGAGCCACGCTGAATGAAAGACCTGATGATGTCACCCGTCACCCTCAGACCTGGGGGGGGGTGGCGGGGGGAGAGAGAGAGAGATAGAAAAAGAGAGAGGGATAGAGAGAGAGATAGAAAGCCAGAGAAAGTAAAAGGACTGAGGGAAGGAGGCAGACACAGAGAAGGCGAAAGAAAGATAAAGAAAGTGCAGAATAGTTCATGCTAAGTGACATCCTTGCGTAACTCGGGCTCTGCAGGCTCGGGGAGCAGCCAATTGCTTTCAAACGTCATGAAGTAGCGGATACGCACAAGCTGTCCAGTCTTTCGTTTCAAGAAAACTGGTGGTGTAATCAGCCTAAGCTCGGTGGAAAATTACCCTGGCTTGTTCGCAGTATGGTGCCTGCGCTCACTGTGAATGGGCTGAAAACAATATGGGAATCCAAAAGAGGAAATTATGGTGGAAATACTTATGTGAACTAGGGATGGAATGTATGAAACATTTTCAATCATTATAGTTACCAAAATGATGGCCTTTTTCTGGCATTCCTGTGATATTGCTCAAATTGACTTTTGACATTATTGAGATATGAAACAATTGGGTGATATATGTCAGTACATTAAAAAAACAAAAACAATAACAGTTATATCTCTACTCTGAGTCAAGTGCACATGATCATTCAGTCATGTTTATCTAGAAAAAAAAAGCCCAACACATGGACAAAACAACACTGTTCCTCTGAATGAGCAGGCATCTCTGTAGGCTTTGCATGGGCTCCTTTCACAAAAGCGAGTGCCATTGTTTGGCAGTGAGGGATCTTGGCAAGGACAAAGTGTGTTTGATAAGCAGCCCGGAGGAAGAAAATGCACAGCACAGTCATAGTAATGACACTGTTCCACAGGGTGGGGAAAAAAACGCTCCTGCGAAGACGGAAACCCCACCATGTGACGTCAAAGTATAGTCGCAGTGAGCGAAGGCAGCAGGGAGCTATGCAGCTGTGGGCTCAAGGATGAAGAAGAGAGGGTGAGAGGGAAACAGGAGAATGAAAGACAGAGGGAAGAGGGAGAGAGAGAGAGACAGAGAGAAAATGAGAGAGTAATAAAAACGGCAAGGGGTGTTGACCGATTTCTCCCCCTCCCATCATTGCTCTTTACAGCCTGACACAATGAGAGCTGCTGTGCTTTAGATACGTCTCATCTTCCAAGTAGTCACGACGCCAGCCTCTGCAGTGTGTACGTCTGACTCACCATTGCGCAGCGACCGCTTCATATTCTGCTCTCGTGTGTATATTAGTGTGTTTTATGCAAGTGTGTTTAGCCTGGCTGGCACTCTCATACATTATCCAGCTGCAGTCAGTTCAGTGGTATGCTCTTTGTTTGCAAATCAGACAGTCATTTTTATGTCTGTCTGTCTGTCTGTCTCTCTCTCTCTTTCTTTCTCTCTCTCTCACAAACACACACACACACTAGGCTAATCTGCACCAGCCAGTGCTAACCAGTCTGGCTAGTAGTAGCATCGGGTGTCTCCTGCAGCAGTGATTGCACTGGATTTGCATTTAGCTATGCGTTAATGCCGCCACTGGAGGAGACATGATGGATTCACCCACACAGACAGCTGTAAATAGCATTTGAGTTTTTTAGGAATTAGCGCATTCACATCGAAACAGTGGCATAACAACCAGCTGTGCAGACACCTGGGTCTGTAACGCAGTAGAGCAAGCAGTGGGCCCCACATCATATTTATAGGACCCTTTTAAGTCGCTACATACACTCACACCCATGACTCAAGGCTAACTACTGTTCTATGTTTTCTTTCTGCTAGTTAACATTTGTAATAAAAGGGGAAAAAGGTCAATGGTCTTTGTTACTCTTTCTTCGCTACTATATATTGCTGTGGTTGAAGAAAAATATTGTATCTCCCTAAGTGTTTACAGAAGAAGGAAAAATAAATGATTAACATTCGATGTAGGTAAAGTAACAGGACACTATACAAAGTAATTTTTGACCATTTTTATGCTTGACATAAAATTTTGGCAGCTGGTATATATCAATTAGGTAAAACAAAAATAATTTAAAAAAATATTTAGCAGACACAGCGATGATATATACACGTTAAATGACCTCTGTGCTGATTGGCTGCCCTGGATTGTGACTCATTCGGAATTCATTCTGAATTTTAACACTCTTTGTAACTGAACATTAATGGCAACCAGTCCTAATGTCCACTTTAGCTATAACTCCAAAAAAGCTACCTTTTAATTTATTTTTGTATTGGGCCCATTCTATCCAGCGTTCAGATTTTTCGAGACAAAAGTTAGAACCTGATTTCGGTTTCTTTGAGATTAGCTTGTGTATCCCAAGAATTTTAGATTTTGACACCACTGTCTATCCTCTGACCTTTCTCATGCCAGGCACTCTCCTTCTGTGCCCTTTTACTACAGTTATAATTAGCCCAGCTAATGCTACATGGGTAATATACAGCACATGAACCAGACCAGCGCAAAAAATAGATTAACCAACTCTGGTGTGGCCAGTATGTGCTAAGCCTGCTATTCTTGACAAGCTAGGCATTTGCAAGGCCACTGAATCCTTTTTGCAGTTCAGCACCCAAGCAGGTCTGCATGGGAGCGCTGTCCTGGCCAGTAATCGTACGGACTGAGGACAGGGCTGATGAACAGGTGTGAAATAACAGTTCAATTCCAATCTCACTGGGTAGTATGGTGACGAGAGAAGGCTATAAATACCCACCACACCCACCCCCCAACACACAGCACATAGAAATTGGCAATCCATCAACTCATCCAGTCCAATGAGCTTATAGAGTCCCAATGGGATTTGTCATTATGTATTCCTTGGCAAAACTACAAGCCATTGGCTTGGTTACCCGCTGCGGATTGCTGCAGTTTTTGCTGGACATTGTGGAGCCCCTGCAAATTCACTAAAAGTCTCTCGTTCGCTAAGACGCATGGAATTACATTATGATTAACATTCGTGATGTTCATGCAAAAATCTGCTAAAAAAAAAATCTGCCTCATTTACAATCCCTTAATTAAAAACTGGCAAACAGGATCTCTTTAACCTAAATATCTTCCTTATGAACATACTACTGTGATGAGTGGGTTTGGTTGCTGAGATAAATGCATATGTTACTGGGACACTTTGGAACAATAAGAGGTTATTCATTGTCATGTGGCTCTGGAGCCCGATGCGATCAGCCAGCGGAGCCAAAACACTATTAACTAACATTACACTACAAAAGCCTGTAAACAAACATTCAAAAATAGCTCCCCCTTCACAATCACTGTGAAAAGTCGGGCAAGGGCCATTTTCAGCCATGTATTTATGTAGGTGAGCTTTGTGCACGTATGCTATGTTACTATGAATAATGATCACAGGACAAAGATCACTGGGAAGTGAGCTGTGCCAAACAGGCCCCATAAGTTCAAAAAAATGGGTGTGTTAAAATCCATAGTGCGAATTCTGACATACTAAGATTTGTGTGCATCTTTTATTACATTTTCATCTAGAAGTTATAAATTGCTAAATAAAATCAACTTAAGTCAACAGAACTTCACATCTTTAGCTAGACAATATTCGAGTAGTTGTTCAAGCTGAAGTTAGGTTCAGCTCTTCCCTGCCTGAACCCTAAAGCAACCTGGGTTGAGCCCCAGTCAGAAAAAGGGATTAAAAGATTAACAGACGCTCTTCCTAATCGCCCGTCCACGTGGGGTAAGGGACTGATGTGAGTTGGGGCACAGGGCCAGCGTTGGCCTAACTGCCTCACTTCTGACACGAGAGCTCAGGAGGGCTGCATGGTGTTGTTCTTTCAGTAACATGCCTTTTTTCATTCACCAGCTTGCTTCTACTATCGCGCATTTTAACACACCCATGATAGGTTGCCATTTTCATATTTGCATACGTTCAAGTCTCTCAAAAAGAGAGTTTTAATCTTAAAGTAACCACCAGTCTTAGAACTGCTGGAAAACCTTAGAACTGCTGGATTTTTTATCAAATTCAAATTCAAACATGCCAGCAATGAGCTCTTAGCATGCGCTGTTTTTAAAATTTAGCTGCGGCTTGGTGGCATTAGTGAAGAGGAGAAGGCTAAGCTATTCAGGCCTGAAAGCAAGCAACCAGAGATGACCTGTTTTGGCACACTGCTGCAGTTATCGTAAATCTAAAGACTATGTGGGCGCCACAATGATACAAAGATAGAAGAGTGAAGAGCCCTCTTCTTGGTTGTCTAGTACCTGCTGATGATCTACTGCCACTAGATGGATGATGCCTAAAAAATATGCATGTAGCCTGGCAACGGGAAAGAGGGAAAAGAGACTGAAGGATTGGCTCACTGGTAAATTGAGCTTCATAAATAAGGATTTAAAGATCCCTTACATAAATGTGGGACAAGTCAGGGTGATCAGTGATTCTGACTGAAGTAGTGCCTGATGTGCCTAAGGTCTTTTTTCAACATAATGTGGACTTTTAAGGTCTAAGTAGAGAAGAATTGTGTTCATTTATTCTGACATTTTCAAAGTGCCTTTTCAACCAGGCACACATATTAGGGAAAAGTAACCGGATATATAATGTGTTAAATTTTTATGCAGTTGACATACACTGATGGCTCTGGTTTCCCACATACTTGTTTCAGCTGTTTTTCTCTGCCAAACATGCTGTTGCTCAGTCTTCAGATAACTATGACATACTCAGAAAAGCATGTTGTTAGGTCAACTTAACATGATAACCATGTAATTATATTGCCCACCCCTCCGGCCAACACCTTTGGAAGTGTAGCAACATCGGTGTGCTAGAGACTCTCATTAACACATAAAAGTGGTCTATTAATGATACAACAACAAACAACACTAATACATTAGATACTTCTATTAAGTATAAGCCAATAGTACTAACACATTAAAGAGTTATGATGAATTAATAACTCTACAACAACAACTGTCAAATAAAACTAAACTACAATCCTGGAAGCATATATGCAGTATAATGAGCACCAGTGAACAGGTCTGGGAGGCATATGAGCTATGAATCAGCAAGGCCACGTGCTCTGGCATAGAACAATGCTAGACTGTCATTCAGGAAACACATCTGATAGGGTAAGAGCCTTGGCTTCCACAAAACAATGCAAATCAGGCTTTTACATCCTAAAGATTTACACTACAATGAACCCATTAACGATAATTAGTTCACTTCATAAAAGGGCTATAGAGAATTGCTAATGGCTACAGGTGGCCAGCAAGCCTCTCTGAGGGGCAAAATAATTCAGTTAACTCAGGAAAGATGTGAAGGTGTGAGAATAATGTTATATAAACAGTTTACCTCTTCATAGACAAATACCAATGCAATAAATGGGATAGTCTAATAGGGATGAGCAATATGGAAAATGTATTTCATGATAATTCAAGACAGAAAACTCTGTTCAAATATATTACATGCCTGCTCTGCAAATAGCCACTGGGTTCTGTATTACAAATACATGAGTTATATTAGTCTCTGAACCAAATCTGCATGCAGAGAAACAAGTGTGGAAATGAACACATGGTGCTTAACTAAAAGCTACGGCTCACATTTCTGTACCTTTGTGACTGCAGACATCTACATCTGAGACTCATTAGTGAGGGTTTCCTGTGTGAAATTATTAATGAAATGACAGGAATTCATAATTAATGGGATTACATAAAGATCTCTGGGAGTCCAGAAACATTGTACGCCTAAATGGGAGTCAAAAATCTTTGCTATTGATGCATAATTGAAATTTAATTAAAGTATGGTTAAGCCCACATCTAAATTTACGATGAGGTTTGTTTGTTTTGGATGTCTATGAGAAAAACATATTAATCATACTGCAACAGTCAAACAGTCAAAACACATTCATCAGCCTTGAACTGGAGTGTCATTAGAAACCACAAAGGCAAACAAAATTCGGCCTCATTCACAAGTGGTCAAACTGTGAAGTGACAAATGACGTTGATGGTGGATGCCTAGTACACAGTAGGTCCTTGGCATACTGAACGTGCCTTTTAATTGGTGATCAAATATTCTGATCAGTATTTGAAGCCATTGATCGTAATACTGCAGATATGCCTTGGACTGAATGGCTGCTGTGCCATCTTAAGCTGGTTGACCTTCCAAGTACAATATGGATCTGGACAGCGGTTTTAATTCTGTGCTTCTGTACATACTGGTGGCTTTTAGAACTTTTACAGTAGATTTACCATACATTCTTTACACTTAATGCAAGTTCATGAAAAAATCAGTCACTTTTTTTCATTTGTGCTGAAACTTTTAAATGATCATTTTCTTAGCTTATCGTTACAAGGATCATGGGGGGTGCTAGAGCCCATCCCGTCGCCCACTGGGTGAAAGATGGAGAACCACCCCGGACAGGTCATCACGTCTTTAGTCGCCAGGTCTGTTTGAATAAGGTTAACTAAAAGTACATTTATCCCGGCTGTTTGAATAACCTAAAAAACAGGTATGACATAACAGCAAACACCCCAGACTGAAAGTCAATACAGCAAGGGCTTTATGAGCCTGATCTGGGCAGATTGAAGAATGTGTGAAAGTGCTATTATTTATACTAGGTTACCTGGGAGATTACATTTGAGTTGGCAGAATCTTTTTGGGCCCTGTGAAGAATATACACGTTTCGAAATCAGTCACAGCGAGTTTGGCAAACCGAACTGGGACAAACACGCTCCGGTAACCTTAGAGCTCCTCGTTGGGGGTAAAGTAAGTATTTGGCAAGAGACATTTCAACGAATCGGACAATTCCCTGTAGACACAGCATCAAGAATCTCGCCTTTCTGGCTGGCAGGTCCCTGTTGGATCGCTCTTTGTTTGGGGAGAATTGATGCTCTCCCTGCTCCGTTCCCACCGGCTGGTCTTAGTGCCCTTTTCGCCCACTGCGGGGGACGGTGTCGAGACTCGGCCCGTACAGTCTAACCCAGATCATGTCTTTATACAAACAGCCAGAAGTAAGTGAAATCACCCTTTCTTAAATAAAGGGAATAGAAACCTGAGTACTAGGACAACATTCAGTGCCTTGACATTTGTGTCACCACAGGGAGTGATCTGTAGTGCCAATAAAACATAGTCTTTTAAGAAGGCCTGGCACAGAGGCTGCTGTTATTCTTAGTTATTCTCATGACATTCAGTAGAAGACTGAAAACTAGGTGGGGGCGTCAGTTTTCTAAGTCTATAGGAAGAAGTTTAATCAAATTGAATGCAGAAAACTTTGGCACACACTTGTCCCAGCTACTGAACACAATATTCATACAATGTGATTTATTATAATCATATTATGCTTGTCAGGTTCCATTATAGGATCCTTGATACCTTTACCTCAGCTGAGAAAGTCGTGTTTGATAGTCAAATTACTGATATCTAAATATGAAAATCATGGGGTAGTCTAAGTATGTGGTTCAGGTCTAAGGAAATTGGCTAATGACCAGCACAATGATTTTGGGTTTTGGGTGTGCAGTCCAATGGCATGCTGTTTTCTTCATCTTGTAATCTATAATTAGCAAAGGTCCAATGGACTGTCTGGAATGATATATGTATGCAAGAGATAACTTAGTTTTGATGATTTTCCAAGCAGAAGGCATTCATATGGTGCATTCCTAAACTGCAAACGCCTGGGCTGATGAAAAAGAAAGCACTTGGGCTTCTTTTTTTTGTGTTGTACATCAGTACTGATGTATAGCCATTCATTTTGCAAGTGCAAGCATAAGCTCATTTCTTTAGTGAGTTTTGGACACCGATGTAGGCTAAGCCCATTCAGTTACTGAGCTTTGGATGCACTCCAGGAAACTGGGGACATTTGGATGCAGCTTCTTTGTTCAGACAAATTCAATGACGCTCCTTCGGACTGAGTCCTGGAGAGTTAGCCAGACTAAGACCTTTCATTGTGCCTTCAGTTGATGATGATTCATGGATAAGGGCCCCACTCGTGCTGAGTTGATTGAGCGAATGCAGCAGAGCACACAGTTCGGCCTCGCCAACTACTTTCTGCTGTGACTGTGATGTAACAGTTTCTCTGAAGGTCACTGATGTTAGGTCACATTTGTCTGGCTTACCCTTTCTGGTGACCTCTAACAGTTTAAAATGTTTCTGCTAACTATCCTTACATACACACACATGAAAAAGAATGAATGTTTATAGAAGAATGAAAAGTTAATGAGAAAAGTATCTTGGTGTATGCCTTATTTCTGCTGGTTTAATTGTCCTAATATGTCCATATTTTCACACAATTCAAAGAGCAGCAGTGTGTGTGCGTGTGTGTGTGTGTGTGTGTGTGTGAGAGAGAGAGAGAGAGAGAGAGAGAGAGAGAGAGAGTTTGTGGTTTTGTCTCCTGGTGCAGTTGTCCTATTAT
>JBBPCW010000014.1:13419502-13433142 GCA_037974425.1 Phenacogrammus interruptus | reverse complement strand
TGTGTGTGTGTGTGTGTGAGAGAGAGAGAGAGAGAGAGAGAGAGAGAGAGAGAGAGAGAGAGAGAGAGAGAGTTTGTGGTTTTGTCTCCTGGTGCAGTTGTCCTATTATTTTCATAGTATATAAAGAGCAGCTGGGCAACTGGTGATTGCGAATGATGTGTTATTTATATACACATATATGAGCATTATTATCGCGTTAACGCATTATTTACTTAATGGCGATCATTTTTTTCACATGGAGTTGGTCCCCTTTTGCAGCTGCTCTGGACTCTAAGGGGAACTTGGGTTTTTTTTGTAACAAACTAGATAAAACACAAATGCCCTGCAGTCGCAAATAGCTTCGGTTTTATTTGATTTAATTATATTCATGTTTAAATTGAGATTTACGGAAATATTTTGACTGCAGCTGTGTAAGTGTGTTAAAGGGAACACTGCTGTTTAAAAAAGCTTATTTGTTTAGTGCCTACAAAGCAGTTGTTACTGCACTTTTGTTCATATAGCAGTAGGTTATTAATTATTGAATTTTGCATAAAACAATTTGATTAATCACAGAAATCCATGTGCTTAATCGCATTTAAATCTGTAATATATACACACACACACACACACACACACACAAATATATATATATATGCATGTATGTATATATATATATATATATATATACACAGATAAAACAGCTTAAAAAACAGATCTGAAGCTGAACTGATATTTCGAGTTCCCTCTGAGAGACTTGCACAGTGCTGCGTGTTCACTACGCACTGAGCATCATCACTGATCCCGCCTCTAACTCACGATATTCAGGGTCACCTGACAGGCCTGTAAAATAGAGCTTACGCTCTACCAGACACGTACCACAGCCTGCTGCAGGACCCGAAGAGGAGCCGCACACACTCCTCACACTGCTGCTGCTCAGTACAGCACACTAAACACTACATCATTCACTGACCATTTACATATACCATACACTTAATACAGGTGAACACGCGAGTGAACGGACGAACGAACGAATGAATGAAGAAACAGCTTATCTCGGGGGCTCCGAGCTGGTGGTTAATTCACTCATTGTGCCTGATTTTGACGTCAGGGCTCCTAGAATTGAACGAGAAAGTGAAACTATGGCCCTATGGAAACTTTTAAATCAACATTTAAATAAACAATGTCTAATTGCATTCAGTGCAGAATAAAACATGGGTGCTTGGAGCGAACGAATGAACGAATGAATGAAAGATCTCGCGCGAATAACTGGACCAGCATTTTTTCTTGACTTGTGACGCCATGCAGTGGGAGGGTCTTTCAATGCCGCCTCCACTTTAATTCACTCACTCATCAGTGTCATTCAATAGATTTCTGGACCCTTTTTATCCCTGACCCGGGTGACTCACCTCCTCCGTTTTTGTAGCAGAGGTAGGGAAATCGCCACACGTTGCCCAGGCCCACGGCGAAGCCCACGCAGGACATGATGAAGTCCATCTGCCTGGTCCACGTCTCGCGCTCCGGCGGTGCCCTCTCCGGGACCACCAGGGTCCCATTAACACCCTGATGGTTCCCATTGGGGATGAGCTGACCCTTCTTCTCCTCGGCCAGGACCACGTTTAGGGCGCAGCACTCTGTCTTCTCCATCCCAGACCACCACAGTCTCTAACAGAGCCGAGTTTCTGTTTTTATTTTATAATGGGATTCCCAATAACCCCAAAAGTCTGTTTCCCCCTTTAAAATACCTGTTTCACTTTACAGTGACACCAGAAAAATGTCCTTTTGTTCTTCTCTTGGCGACCCTGTTGAGCTCGAAAACAGGATCTGGTCCTTTTTGCCTTTGTCAGTATTTTAAAAAAGGCGATATCAAGTTCAAGTCTGCAGCGTTTTATATTCGCTGTATCACACTTTCTCGTTTTTATCTCGTTTTCAATGCCTTTTATTTTTAAGTTCACAGTCGAAATTGGCAACGATTTGGGTTTTTTTTTTACACTGAACAATTCGCCGTTTTCTCTCTCTCCTTCTCCCTCTCTCTTTTGGAAGAAAAAAATGACAGCAAATAAAGGTGGAATACAATCGTTTTTGTTTGTTGATTTTAAAAAAGGAAAAGAAAAAGACACCGAATTAAAATAGCACCTTCAAAAACAATCCACGAAACACTTAAAGGTGAGTCTGAAGAATCGCATGGGAACGTTATCTCTCAAAGAGGAGACGGACGACGAGACGGAATAAAAAACGACAGATTCAAAAAAGAAAGAAAGATAAGAAAGCCCGAGCGAATCTGACGCGCTTCGGAAAAAAACAAATGTAAAAGAATCAGATTCCCTAATTTCCCCACTGAATCCTCCCCTAGACCATCGTCCTCTCGAAATCCTTCTTTATGAAAGATCCTACGTCTCTCTCTCTCTCTCTCTGTCTGTGTCTGTGAAGGCGCTCCTCTGCTTTAATTGGAGCTGCTGCTGCTTTCGTCACCGTGACGCAATCCTCATCCCCCCCTCGCACACCTTATTTTTATTTTCCACCTGTATTCCGACAAGCCCCGCCCCTTCACTATAATTTGCCCGTCACCCACCACCTGCTGCTCTGATTGGATGGTAGTATGGCTCATCTGTGCTGGGATTAGCTAGTAGTATGAGTAATGCCTCCTGTAACAAAGTCAGGAGGTGGGATTTCCTTCTGCCATCCAATCTCAGTAGTCTTATAGCGCATGGAGGTGGAACCTGTCAAAACTCAGTAATTTATATGCAAAATGGTAGTACTGGTAACCAATCACTGCACAGGAGGCAGGGTATTATCACCACGTCCATGACAAGAAAGGTGAAGAGCAACACCATTATTCAAACCAGACACAGGGGACAGATAGTACCAGCCATATGTGTATGGTACCAGCCAGTCATAGGAATTCTGCAAGCCAATCACAGGATAATATTAGGAATTCTTTTCCCCAAGCATAGGGTACCATTACCATTAGGAAAGCCAATCAAAAGATACAGTCAGGAATTATACAAGCCATGCATATGGTAACCTTAGGAATTCTTCCAGGTAATCAAAAGATAACATTAGGAAATATACCAGCCAATCATTGAGCAACTTTAGTAATTCTACCAGCCAGTCATGGGGAAGCAGGAGGGATCTCAGTTAATCATATGCCATGCTCTCTGCCCTTTGCATTAAAATCACACACTGATTTAACGCACTAGGTACATAGCCTTTAGTGGAAAATTACAAAGGCTGTTTGTATGGACGTGATTGGATTGGATATGGCATCAGTGCTGCACTATGAACACATCATGTTAACAGCTGTTACTAACTTTTTTCAAAAACAGAATAAATTATAATTTTACTGGTATAAGTCATCATTTGGGCACCTATTTCCTTGTTTAAAAAGGTTTTGTTATGCTCCCAAGTTAATGCTCTCAAGGCACACCACTCCACTCAGTAGCATATACACTACGTTATATACACTACTATGTTTACCACAGAACCCCTATATTAAAAGCCCCATGTTTGGGCTCAGGTGGGTACCAGACCCCAAAAAGATTGTAGTGATAAGAAAGGGTCTACCAGATTTTATCCGTCAAATACTATTTTTGCATTCAATGCTTTTCTTAAAGTTCAAAATGAAAGTAACAAATGCATCTAATCTGTTTTACTTGATTGGTTAAAAACTGTGTATTTGAGAAACGTCTGTGTGTATGTGCATATTTATAAATTAAACACACCAACGATGGTCACCAATAATATTTTGCCGATAACAAAGGATGGCAAGAGATTGTATTGTAGCAGAGTCATGTTCATAATCACGATTTTATGGCTGAATTTTATCAACATTGCTGTGCTCATTATTACATGAAATTAGACAAAATAATACCACATGACCCTAAATAATGCACCCATATTTAACTTAAGTAAGAAAACACATTAATACATACTTATAACAATGTCAGAATTTTAGATACAATGTAGTTTACTAGCCAGTTTTGGCCATGCAATTAGTATATGTTATTTAAACCTCTATGAGTAATTCCATCAGTAAACCTCAGTCTGTAACTGAATACTGCCAGTTACACTTAATGTCACTTAATGTAACATTTGTGGACTAAAACTGCTTCATGTGTCTAAGTTAGCACATCTACAGAATGTATTGAAATACAGTCAGCCATAAATATTCATTTTAGTGTGTTGTTGACTCACTGGTCATGTGCAACACATCCCCCACTATATGTTCAACCTGGGTAGTATCAGTGCCTCCAAAGCAGTGTATCCCCGTTGTCTATAAAAAGAACTTCTCAGTGGCAACTTACAGAACTGTATGTATGTTTTTACCATATTAGGTAAAAGCTTTTTGTTCTCTGGCCATTGATACATACTGGGGGTGGGGGGAGAAAGGTTTAATGTTGTGATTGAAAAGGCCCACATCTAACATTTGCCTTCTTTTCACTTTGTTAATATGCTAATCTATTAGGCTAATCTATTAGCATAGTCTATTCATATTGTTCATATTGTGGTTGTTTTCTTTCTACAGATTTTTTCTACAGATCCCAGATCTTTGCGTGATATGGGAGTCATCACATAAGCATGTTTTCTGATTCTGATGTTAAGAACTACACAACAGTAGTAGAAAAGTCTGTTTTTGATTCTTTCCATGACGTCACGAAAGCAGACATATTTGCATGTATCCAGCAAGGACGGTTAGCCCAACCCACTTATACTAAAGTTATAAGGAGTGGTTTAGTACTGGACTGCTTTTTCAAAGAGGCCCAACACAGGGCAGCCAATCAGAACAGAGCTAATATAAGTACATAAAGGTACAGTAACAAAAACCAAAAAATGCAGAACATAGGACCTTTCATACTTTTGAAGTGGTTCTGTATTCCTGTTAACTGTCTGTATAGCTGTAGAGCCTCTGACTACAAACTATAGTCCAGATGATATAGAGTGTGGGTCAGTGCATCATCTAGAGATCTGAAATTATTATGAAAAGTTCCTTTGGGGAATCACTGGGGCAGCATGGCAGAACATGGGATAGAATTTGTTATTACAAACAGCACCATGACCATGCTGAGAAGTAGACCATTGCGTAGGGCTAACAGGCTGGAGAATAGTCCATTGTGAGAAACAATGGGTGACGACAAAGAAACATAATGTCATGGCTGCATTTTTCAAATTCTTTTGCAAATCTTTTCCCGTTGAGCCATCCTGCTCAAAAATGTCTACCTATGGGTTGAATAAACCCATTCTCCTATGTCTATCTGTGCTATTGCTTGTATTTGAAATAAAGCGATCCAGTCTCTGAGTCAAGTCAAGTCAAGTAGGTTTATTGTCATCTCAACCATATACACAGTACACAGTGAAATTATTAGAAAAAGTATAAATTTTTGGACTTTTGAACGGCTATTCCATGTTTGGCCTCATTCGGAAAGCAGTCTGAGATGAAACATTACAGGAAAGGTGTCTGAAGTTTGTGTACCTTTATCCTTCCTAATAACACCTTGCATTTTTAGAGCTGTTTATGTCATTAGAGAACGACCACACCTCCAAAACACCCCTTTGAATCACATTCGGAAAGTGCTTTCATTCCTCCCTCTTATGCTATCATTAAAGTTAAGAGTCAGGCTTTTAACTGAGGTATAAAGTCTAAACCATATTATACTTTGACATAAAACAACAGAAGCTGCAAACTATGTATTGAAAAAGACTGAAATACTGCCTGTATGATCAGATTCACAAAGCCATTATAGACCCTGAGCTCAGCTGAAGTGAAACGTGTCAATAAAATGTGCAAGAACCCAGAAAGAGTGAGAACGACACCAGATGGTCGGTGGGTTTGTCCGACAAAAGCATAGCAGTTGTAACTTGATTAAAAAGATTCTATACAGTACTTCATCGAACCTGAAGGCAGAACTGAAAGTTTCCAGGGATTACCAATAAAGCGGACATTTGGGGAATTTACAGCCTTAACCTGCACGTGAATAAAAATGGCCGCATCTGTGGTAAGGGTTAGTACATCACTGTGATGGAAATTCCAGCTGGAGACTGAAATCTTACCTCGGCGCGTGAGACACCCACACACGCTGGGTTTTACAAGCTGTCAATCAAGGTAAGTGCAGAAGGCCTCCAGGACAGTGATGCCGAGAGGTAATTGCACGAAGTAAGAGCCATCTCATTCACTTTCTCTCTCACTTTCACTCTCACGTGTGCCTCTACAGCCAGTGCCTGTCTCAGAAGAACCAAAAACACATAACGTCCAGACATGAGCTAGATTTACATCATAGATTTACATAAACAATGAGGTTTATTAGAAGTGCACCACTCAAGAATTTTTATGGCTGATTCCAGGTACTTCATTGCCAAACTGGCCTACCGATGATTTTTGGACACTCTTTATTATCCCTTTTTGTTTTTTTTTCTGTGGGAAACACTTTTTATCAGCCAGTGTTTCAACCTAAATCATACTGTTTGCCCTTTAATGAGCAAGGCTGGTCAAGTGTATTTGTATAGAGATTTTCACAGCAGGCGTTGGCACAAAGCAGATTTACAGAAATCCGGATCCAAGCCTCCAGTGAGTGAGCCAGAGATGACAATGACAAAGAAAACCTCCCTGAGCGCAAAAGGAAGAATTATATATGGACCTAAGATCATAAGAAAAAATTACATGTGCTGCATATTTAATTTGTACCAAATTTATTCTGTAAATTAAATTATTTTAAATTTATATTTCAATATTTTCCAAAGTCTTTTAACACAAGGGTAGAACATGTTAATATGAACACTTTAGAGAGCCAGTTACCAGGTTTGCGTTAAAACTGAATAGCTTGAAAATGGAATAGCTTGCTAGATAATTCTTCATGGATAACTAGAAGATTTTAGCAGTGTCAGTTAGACAATTACACAGATCTGCCAGCAAGATTTCGATCCTTAATTGCAATTAACTAGCTCACAAACATGAAGGCTGTCTTCATTTAAGGTGTATAGTTATCAAAGTGCTGCAATGCTTCAAAGTGGACAAAACAGAAGTGGCTATTCACTCAGAATAAAAAAAAAAAATTCTAGTTTGTTGTTTTATTTTTATAATTTTTTTCAGAATTTTCTCCCTGATTTAGGCCTGCCCAACTCAGCCCACTAGCAAAGAGGGCCCCAATCACATGCTACTCCTGGGAGGGTGAAGCCGAGCACATGCTTCCTCTAAGTCACGTGAAGCGCCACTGGACCATTTCAAACTGCTGCGCTTACAGTGTCACTGGACGACTTAACACGCTTGCAGGAGAACACTAACCCTACTATTGTTATGGTAGCTTGCAGACACCAGTGTCAGCTAGCATTTTGGGAGCAAAGCCTCATACTGACGATGTTGCTAACACATTCATAAAATTGTCATTTACATTTTTGAGCAAGACGCTATGATTCTGTATCCAAATGCTAAACGTCTTATGATTGAAGGATCAGAAATGATCTTGTTTCAGATTTTAGAAGTAAAATAAAGAAGAAGTGACTGAATGTTTTTTTTTTAAGTTTAAGGGATAATTAAGGGAACATTGTTCAGTTATACATATTCATTGCCTAAGACTTATATCCTAAACAGGGTCACAGGGGATGCTGGAACCCACAGGTTTATGAACAGGTTTATCACAGGGTAGACATACATTTAACTACATTCACACTCAATCACACCTAGGGGCAATTTAGCTTCTACAGTTTGTCTGATGTCTTTGGGCAGTGGGAAGAAACTGATAAAAAACACGGACACAGGGAAACATGCAAACTCCACACAGAAAGGATCCCCAGCCACCCCAGTCATCAATCAAACCCAGGGCCTTTTTCTGTGAGGTGACAGAGCACATAAATTATATATATATATATGTAAGTCTATAAACTTTATTTCAGGACAGAGACTCTTTCATAATAGTCAGATGCAACATGAAATAATTAATTGCATTCCTAATATGCAGTAATATGTACTTCTATGAACTATTGGTATTCATTTCTGTCATATAATTTATACACTTTCCAAAGTGGTATGTACTAACATGTCATTCCTTTCTCTTCTTTACATGTAAGTGACCCCAAAATCTCCACAGGATCAGTGGCATGTCTGTGGTTATTGACTGTTTGCTACAGATGCAGCGGGTAGAGCTGCATCTGTAGCTCTGATTGGTTACTCTGCTCAGTTAAAGCACATTCTCAAACATGGTATTGATTTCCTCTCTAGCCTTTCTACCCTTCTTACTGTATATATGAGCACATGGTGGTCCCACACTGCTTTTAACAGAACACACATGATCCCCCAGTGCTTTTTACGGAGCACATGGTGATTCTAGAATGCTACTAGCCAAGCACATAGTAAGCACACATTGTTTCGTTCTCAGCTACTTCCCCCTAGTGTTATTTCGCCATGAGAGCTACCCCCAGATTACATAAGGGTAGCACTAACATGGCATCCTCATCTCCCGTACCCACAGTGCATTTAGCTTTCCTGTGATAAATGAAAGTAAAAGTGAAACAGTACAGTGGCTCAGTGGACAGTCATGTAGTGTTTACTCCACTGCTTTGCCCACAAATGTTACTGGGACTATCAGATGAAACCTACAGAATAAAACCCGCTGAGTAAAATCTCAATAATGCAAACAGGCCATCAGTCAGCTTTCATACACTTGCCATGTTAGCACTTTTTGGTGATGCACCTTTTAACTTAAGCTCTACCCGCTGCATCTGTAGCAAACAGTCAATAACCACAGACAATAATTTTGCCGCAACTGCCTATTTGGTTCTGTTATAAGGGTGCTTTAAGCCAACGGGTTGTCTGTTCTTTCACTAAGTACAGGGAAACATGTCGAAATTATTGACTGTGGTAATCGAACAGATGCAACAGATGCAGCAGATAAAGATCAAGTTGAAAAAGGATGGATTACTCCTCTAAAGCCATGGAGCAGGCCCTTGTGGTGCTATTTCTCAGATGCAGATCAGGACCAGTCAAAGCAAAGGGCTAAATTACACCCTTAATGGTGATTCTCCATTGAAAATCCATCTGCCACCTCTTAGGCCCAGTTACACTACTGTCTGTGTCTCTGTGAAGTCTGTGCCTTGGCCCACTGCCTTAAGGCCAGGAGGAGAGCGCAACTACGTTTGTACTCGCACGTTTCCGCCTCTCTAAGTTTAGGCTGGAGTAGACCTCGTGACTGTGACAGCAGCTGAGTCTTTTTTTTTTTATAGCACTTGGAAGGCACCACTTTTCTTCATGGGGACTGCCCCCCACCCCACTGAAAGTACAGGTTGATAGAATTAGGAGGAGACTATAAACCATTGAGACATATGTCTTATATTATGGCTATTTTTGCAAGGGAGCATCATGTACCAACGTGCTAAATCTTATGGGTGTCATGCTCGTCAGACTTTCTGTCAAACCAGCTGTGAGGAAAAAAATAGACTGTACACTTTGAGTCACATGTTGGTCAAGCTGTTGGCTTGCTTCTTACTGAATAAGGTCCAGAGTATTGTTGATGGGGAGCAAAGGTGACCCTGCATCACCATAAAAAACAAAGCCGGTTGTCATTTTCTATGACTCATGAAGTCTTTTTATTTTAATCAAAGTACACCTCTTCGACAACCATCATGTCTGGATGGCACAATTGCTGTCATAAACAGAATAATTGCAGCAGGCAGTGCTGGTGGACATGCTGTTATCTGACTCCTGCAGCTGGACGCTGCCCCGTGGCTGAGGCTGTTCGTGCAGTGGTGAAAGGTTAAACAGGTGCGGTTCGCCTCCTGAGCTCATTTGGGTCATGAGTTTATTATGTCAGAGATAAGGGCTAGCAAGGAATCTTGCATTGCTATTCAAACCTGTGTAGACACTCCTTAAACGTTTTAGGGAAAGTGTTCACCATCCAGCATCAATGGGTATTCTGTCCGGCCCTAGCTCACAGGGAGACAAATATAAATCTGGTTCCACTGACTCACTATTTACTTGCTAGGCATTAACATTGAACATAAAAGTGAAACATTTGCTGCTCATTTAATCTTTTTATGTCTACATATAGCATAGTTAGGTTTTAGGACATACCTTTTTCTGCCAGCTATGATGATATAGCATGTGTGCCATACAGTGTATGTAAAGGAATATAGAGCCACAAGAAACGTATTTATTGACCATCAGATAGATCTACCATATATATGCACTACAATTAGTCTTCAATTAGTTCAATAGGACCAGATACCATTTTGGTGGTGGATCATTCCCGGTGTAGCTGTGACAACAGCGTAGCGGGATCCTGTCAGTTTGCGTTGGACAGGCACAACTGTTCTGGCTTTTTAAACGCTGTGTACACTTTTGCTATACCTTGGAGGTGTTTCTGACACCAGGACCACTACTGGCAGGACACTTGGCTGGTGGGCTCCTCTTCACCCAGCGGTGACACATATGTGTTTAAAACTCCAGCAACACCCTTGTAGCTGATAAAAGCATGCCAGCGCTAAACACACTACCATACTTTTACCATTTTACAGGGCTGAGAACCGTCAACAAGCTATTTAATATCTGGTTAGTGGGAGCCCTGTGATCGTCCCTTTCTACTGGTGGCTAGGAAGGGGGCTAATAAATTGTGCAGCAACAGTCATATATTATTCATGCACAGTGTGCAAACCCACATTACCAACAAAACCATTAAGTCCTGTAAGTTGTGAGCTGGAGCCTCCGTCAGTTAGACTAGTTTGTCCAGCAGATCCCACAGATACTTGATTAAAATTGAGATCTACAGTTTTGTCATGCTCCTCAGACCAACAATTTTTGCAGCGTGGCAGGGCACCCTACTGACAGTGGCCACTGCCATTTAGAATACTGTTGCCATGATGGGGTGTACTTGTTTAAGGTCTGCATCAATGTTTAAGTAGGTGGGACATGTCAAAGTAATATACACATTGGCCAGAGCATTACAATGCTTCTACTGGCTTGCCTCTTTCCGTTAGAGCACACACACCCACGTGGCCGTGCACACGATGTAAAAGAGAATATGAGTCCTCAGACCAGGCCACCTTTTTCCACTGTTCTGCAGTCCAGTTCTAATGCTTATGTGCCCATTGTCTGCATTTTTGGCAGTGGACAGGTGTCAACATGGGTGCTCTGACTGGTCTACAGCTATGCAACACTATACACAACAAGTTCCAGTGTTTTCTGACCTCTTTCCATCATAGCCAGCATGAACTCTTTCATCATTTTGAGCTCCAGTACCTCATCTGTGGGATCTGACTAGACAGTCTTGCCTTTCCGGTTGTGGCTAATTGGTGTAGCCTTTTAAATAATACAATGTTTTATCACTATTAATAGCATTTTCTAACATGCAGTACATTGCCTATAACATATATAGTTATATACAGATTTAGCAAAGGATATAGCAGTTTCTAGCAGACACAGGTTAACATTAGTTAAAGTCTGGAACTATCTTCAGTATTTTCTTATATACAAAGGTATAGCATTCATCATTTTGAGCATATATTTGTTTTAACATTGCTTATTTATTATATTTTAATCTTCGTTTGCTTTAATTTTAGTGCTCTGCTTTTTCTAGCACAAATTGGTTTAGAACTAAATATAACGCATTACAATATACAGTGATGTATTACTGGTTGGAGCAGTTTTGTGTATACACTGATTTTTCACTGGTTATAGCAGTTTTGTATGTACATTGAGCACTGGTTAATGCAATTTCTAACATACAGTGGTTATAGCATTTTGTCTTCATGTGTTCCAACACGTCTTGGAACTTCCTTTTCACCTGATTCACAACAAATGTATTTTTTAATAAGGGTGTGGGTGAACGTGGGAGTGCTAGTGAGTGTTTGAGGGATGAGTGGGTCACGGTGTGGACAGCTGATTCAGCTCTAGGCGCATAGGCGTCAACAGATGCTAAAGGGTTCATGTGTCACTGGAATCTACAGTGTACCAGAACCCTGAGCCACAAAAAAGCCCTAAGATCAAAATTGCCTCAACTGACCTTACTGCCTTATGAAGTTGATCAGGTAATAAGAGTTTCTTCACACTCAGAGTGGCTTGATGTACAGAACAGGGTCTCCTCCACACCAATGCTGTTATAAATGTCACGGCAGGCCTGGTTGTCAGCTGTCAGTTTGTCATATGCTCTCTGGCTAAGGTCAATAATGATATTCATGTAGTTTCAATACCAGTCATGACTGGCCTGTGGACTGGGGTGGGGGGCTTGCACTTCAAACAGATCAAAGTTCAACTTCTTCAAATCAGTCACATTACGATGTTTGTCATCATCCTAGCTTTTTATGAAAGATGTTCTATGAGAAAACATCTATATGTAAATGCTGTTCAGTCTAATGCAAAGATTAACAGTACTGCAGAAAAGCTTTAGGCACCTATGGAAATTTTTAAAGTCTTTTTCTCAGAGTGTGCTAAAATGTCTTTCTGTAGGCAAAGTTAACATTAGATTAAATTAGATTAAATGCTACTGCAGCACATATACTCAAATTGGAACGATACAGGGAAGATTAGCATGGCTCGTCCCCACACACTGCTCCCCAGGCGTCGTGTTCCTGGCTGTCCACTGCTTCACTTGGTGAACAGATTAAATTCTGAGAAGAAATTTGTGCTGTTCACACTGTGTGCTGTGGTGGGTACACATATGACAAAAATGATTTAATGTAGGACTGATGGAGTCAAGCCAGGTTTCTGATGAAAGCTACAAGTAATACTGAGATTCCACAAGGAAGACATTGATATACTGAACATAAAATCAGTATTTACCGCATAATGTTTTTTGTATTTATTTATTTATTTATTGTTAGCTTTATTCAGTATATTTAGTTTGTTAATGTAAAAACAGTCATCTCTCATCTAAACAGTTTTTAAATATTGTTTTCGCAGGTGCTTAAGACTTTTGCACAGTCCTGTTTAAAGAGATGTGTTTACCCAGTTGAATTTCAATGCTGTATCTGGATTAAACTTAGACAATACTGCCTTCTGGTGGGGACTCTTTGTAGAAGCATTGTAGAAGCATCATTTTGAAGAAGCATTGAAGAAGTGTAAGGCTGCATTACTACTGTAACCTGTATACTAAAATTGGAACGAAACAGGGGAGATTGGCATGGCATGTTCCCCACACACTGCTGATCAACTGCTTCATATGGTGAAGGAGAATGTGTTCTGAGAAGAAATGTGTGCTGTTCACACTGTGTGCTGTGGTGTGTTCACATATGACATAAATGATCACTTTCCATATGCAAAGCTTTTCATATAAAGGAACGTTCTTGTCATACCAAGTTTACTCCTCACCCAACCCACACCTTAAGTCGACATTTCTGCAGAGGAAATGTAAAGTGTGCTTGCTCACTTCTAGACGGACTAGTTAGAAGGCAGTTGTCACTGCCAGAATGTCCCCTCTACCCTTATGTAACTTACTTCAGTGGTTTTACAAGGTTTAACTTTGAAATCCCAGGGTCTTGTTGCTGCTCTCACTCACTCTCACAGCTAGGGTGGATGACATCATCGCCCCAGTGGTTATTTAAATTCAAATGACCGAAGATTCTAATGACAGTTGACCTTCACTGAGTTGTAACTGCCACAGTCTTTGCTTCTCTCTCTCTCTCTCTCTCTCTCTCTGTCTCTCTCTCTCTCTCTCTCTCTCTCTCTCTCTCTCTCTCTCTCTCTC